>PVIA01009487.1:0-60732 GCA_004024845.1 Tonatia bakeri | reverse complement strand
ATCTCACCTTTAACAGGAACCTAAACAACAAAACAAAGAAAGAAGCAGGGTATAGTCAAAGACACTGCATTAGAGGACAGGTGGAGAGTGACCAGAGGAGAGAGAAGAGGGAGTTTCAGGGGAAAAGGGGAAGGGTTTACAGGAACAAAGTTAAAAGACACATGGTCAAAAACTAGGGGGAGGGTGGTAACGGGAGGGAAGTTATGAGGGAGGGGTGGGTGGGCTGGATTGGGAGTAAAGGGCAGAAAACTGAACTTGAACAATGATTAAAATAAAAGTTAAAAAAAAAGAAACAGAAATCAGGAAAATCATCCCATTTGATACAGCAACAAGAAAAATAATAAACCGAGGAATAAACCTAACCAGGGAGGTAAAAGACCTGTACTCAGAATACACTATACAACACTGAAGAAAGAAGTTAAGGAACACAAACAAATGGAAACATGTACCATGTTCATAGACAGAAAGAATTAACATCATCAAAATGTCCATACTACCCAAAGAAATTTATAGATTCAGTGAAATCCTTATTGAAGTACCAATGACATATTTCACAGATATAGAACAAACATTTCAAAAATGTATATGGAACCATAATGACCCCAAATAGCTGAGGCAATTTTGAGAAAGAAAAACAAAGCAGGAGGGATCACAATACCTGATATCAAACTATATTACAAGGCCACTGTAATGAAAACAGCCTGGTACTGGCATAAGAACAGACACATGGACCAAGGAACATAACAGAGAGCCCAGAAATAAACCCATCTCTATGGTTAATTAATATTTGTCAAAGAGGGCAGCATCATAAAATAGAGCAAAAATAGCCTCTTCAACAAATGGTGTTAGGTGATCTGGACAGCTACATTAAAAAAAAAAAAAAAGGAACTTGACCACCAACTAACACCACACAGAAAAATAAATTCAAGGTGGATAAAAGACTTAAATATAAGTTGTGACACCATAAAAGTCCTAGAGGAGAACATAAAGAGGAAAATCTCAGATATTCCACACAGCAATATTTTCACTGATATGTCCCCTAGAGCAAGGGACACAAAGGAAAGAATAAACAAATGAGATTTCTTCAAAATAAAAAGCTTCTGCACAGCTAAAGAAAACAGCACTATAATGAAAAGAGAACTGTGGGGGTGCTCTGCTCAAAGGGCCCCCCAGCCACCATGAATGAGAGTAAGTCCACCAAGATATGATCTGCTTGGGGAGGAAAGGTGGCCAATCTCTCAAAGGAGAAGTGCCAAGAGCCTTTTCCTCAATGGGCTTTTATTGGGTTTAATTTACACAGAAATACAGGTAAAGCTCATCAATCATCGTCAGGCAGTAAGGGTCAAACAATAGATAGCATACAAAGAACTATGAGGCGTTATTCTGAGTCAGGGTCAGTTAGCTAAGGGGTTACAAAACTTTGGGAAACAAATTCATTTCCTGCTCAGACCCTTATCATTTAATTGAGAGTATTCTTAGCAAAGGAGGTTTCACAGGAGTTTATGTATTCTTAGGCCTGATCACCCCAGGGAACCCGCCCTTTCCAGCACAAGGCTGCACCACCCTCTGTCATTGTTTCTGACCTAAGTCAGGCAGGGGAAGTAAGGCAGCCAAGAGGTTAGGAGACTTCTTGCAGACAGAATGAGGACTCAGGCTATGTCAAAGCTGAGGGGCGAGGGTCCATTACCTTCCTTTTCTACAGTCCCCCAAGTCCTTCCCTAGGGTCCCTTCATGACCATCCCTGTCTTAGATTGTCCCTTCCTTGAGGAATATTACCTGTCATTGGCTCACCAGCCAGGCCTGGGGCCAAGCAGGGTGAAGTAAAAGGGGCAGGGGCAACACCCCTGCCAGGGAGATAAGCTTTGTCTCCTTAGAGGTTTATGGTCCCAAGGTCTCTCACTCGGCCTTTGCCATGGGGGTTACAGCTTCTGAAATGAGGCAGGGCAGTCCCCAACAGCAAACTAACCCTATGGGAAAACATACTTGTGAATGATACCTCAGACAAGGGTTTAATCTCCAAAATATATAAAGAACTCACACAACTCCACTCTAAGTGGACAAGCAACCCAATTAAAAAATGGGCAAAGGACTTGAACAGACTCTTCTCCAAGGAAGACATACAAAGGTCCCAGAGACATATGCTCAGCATCACTATCTATCAGAGAGATGCGAATTAACACCACAATAAGATACCACTTCTCACCTGTGAGAATGGCCATCATAAACAAAGCAACAAACAATAAGTGTTGAAGAGATTGTGGAGAAAAGGGAACCCTAGTGCACTGTTGGTTGGATTGCAGAGTGGTGCAACAACTATAGAAAACAGTATGGAATTTCCTTAGAAAACTAAAAATGGAACTGCCTTTTGACTCAGCAATTCCAGTGCTGGGATTAAATCCTAAGAACCCTGAAACACCAATTCAAAAGAACCTATGTACTTCAATATTCATAGCAGTACAATTTACAATAGTCAAGTGTTGGAAGCAACCTAAGTGCCCATCAGTAAATGAATGGATCAAAAAACTATGGTACATTTACACAATGGAATTCTATGCAGCAGAAAGGAAGAAGGAGCTCCTACCCTTTGTAACAGCATGACTGGAACTGGAGAGCATTATGGTAAGTGAAATAAGCCAGGTGGTGAAAGATAAATACCATATGATCTCACCTTTTAACAGGAACCTAATCAACAAAACAAATAAGGAAGAAAAATATAACCAAAGACATTGAAATTGGGAAGAAGCTGACAGTAACCAGAATGGAGAGGGGAGGGGGTAATGGGGGAAAGGGTGAAGGGTTTAGAGGAACAACTATCCAACACATGGATAATAATGAGGGGAGGTTTAAACCAGGGAAGGAGGTGGGGGAAAAGGCAGAAAACTGTACTTGAACAACAATAAGAATCAAAAGTATTAAAAAAAATCCTAACCCCCTAATGTGATTTTATTTGGAAATGGAGACTTCAAAGAGATAGTTAAGGTTAATTGAAGTCATTAACAGTGTGACTTTAATCCAATAGGACTAGTATCCTTATAAGAAGAAGAAGAGATACCTGGGATACACATACACAGAAAAAAAAATGCCATGTGAGGACACAAAAAGAAGATTGCTATACACAAACCAAACCTCAGGAGACCTGAGGAGAAACCAGCCACACCTACATCTTGATTATGGAGTTCCAGCATCTAGAACCATGAGAAATAAATTTCTGTTGTTCAATACCCAGTCTGTGATATTTTATTATGGTAGTCCTAGCAATTTAATACAGTATTAATGAGAAAATATGATTAACTTTAAATATAGAATATATCAAAATATAAGAAAATATAGATAATGTGGTGCTACTAAATTAAAATTATTTTTCACATTTTTTATTGTTGTTTAAGTACAGTTATCTTCATTTTCCCCCCACTCCAGCCATCCCCACTTCCCCCCTTTGATCCTACCCCCTTTGGTTTTGTCCATGTGTCATTTATACATGTTCCTGAAAACCCTTCCCCCTTTAAAAAGAACTATTTTCTGGGAGTATGAAAAGTTGTCTAAATCATCTCAATACTGATATAGTATACATTCCAGAATATCAAGGAAGCATTCATTCCTGATATAATTTCTTAGTAAAGAATAAATTAAAATATATTTCCTTAAAATGAAAATGATTTATGTAAAACCAACAAACAGTATCACAATCATTAGCATAACTGTAGCCTAGAGGACAGGTCAGAAGCTTGCTGCATAAATGCTGGATACAATCTACAAATAAGTTTGTTAGGCTGGCTCATTATTTTGTTTTTAATTTGCCCTGTTGCTAGCATTTAAAAATCACATTTCACATGAACTTCCAGATTTTTTGGCTTCTTTCAAATTGGGTCCACATGACAATTAAGTTTAGCTAAATAGGGGCTACCCACTGCAGACCAGCTATGCATGTTCTGGTTTGCATGTTTCCAGCACTCTCTACTCTTCCTTCTGCACAGAGAACAGGTGGCAATGACTGCATTTTATGCAACTTTCCTTCTTTTCTTATCTTGGTGTGTGTTACTTGTTTGTTCCCTACCAGCCATTCAAGTTCACATCACTTCTTCAAAGGCAGTCCCATTGAAGTCAAGAATTAGAATGTCCATTATGACCATTATTATTCAACATTATTCTGAAAGTTTTAACCAAGGCTATTTTATTTTTCTAAACAAAATCAAAGGCACGAATATTTGAAAGAAGAAGACATATTTGTAACCATCTGGAAATATTATAATCATCTACTTGGCTATTCCAATTCAAATACTATTGGGGGAAAAGGTACAGGGAATAAGAAGCAAACTGATCAGTACAAAATAGACAGGGGAAGGGTAGAACAGTATAGGAAATGGAGAAGCCAAAGAACTTATATGTATGACCCATGGACATGAACTAAAAGGGGGAATACTGGTGGGAGGGTGCAGAGTGGAAGGGGATATAGGGGAGAAAAAAATGGGACAACTGTAATAGCATAATCAATAAAATATACTTAAAAAACAAAAAAGAAATAATAATTTTCAGCAAGATGTATTACAAAAACAGATATACATATAGCAATAGCTTTTTTATTTAATAATAATAACCAGTTTGAGAATATCATGAATTTAAAAAAATCCCATTGCAGTGATAAAATACTTTTTGTATAACAATCCAATAGGAAATGCTTTGTACTTGCATGAATTAAGAAGTGGATTTTAAAGTTCAAAAGTACAAGTATGTAAGAATTTAAAACATAATAATAATGGCATTTTGAACCAAGGGAAAAATAGGTTATATCATTCCATAAATCATGATGGGATAATGAGTTAAAGTTAATGGCAAAAAAAGTTCTGACACAACTCATGTACATGGAGAACAAAAACCATAACAATCAAAGAAGAAAATGAAAGTTAATGTGATATTTATTTTTGTAAAAGAGCCTCCTGAGTCATGTGAAAATTAGAAAATAAAAAAGTTTGATGTATATGGAAATTTGAATTTAATATATATATTTAAAAAGTTAACAAAATAACAAGGAGGACACTGAAAACAAAATTTGCATCATATCATAACCAAAAGGTATATATTTATATTTATAAATATTTATAAAATGAAAATAATAGGTTAACATACCAATGAAAATAAACAAAGGCATAAATAATAATTTGTAATAAAATGAAAATAATATAAGCAATATTTTTATATATTTAACCTCATGGAATACCAAAAAAAGTTATGCCACAGTGTTTGTTAAAACAATATTAAGTGTTTATTTTATTACAGCTAAATAAGTATCATTCACTCCAGAACCAATGAGTGTTTCCTGATTACATTCCCTTTCTTACACAAATTTCTATTTTCCTGGAATTAATACTTGCTTACTAATTTAACATTTGATCTCTTAGATGGTTCCTAATTTTCTTATCTGTTCTCTTCTTACTATCTGTATTTTTCTCTTTTCTCAGTTCTTAAGTTTAATTTTCAATTCTTTTCCTGAAATTGTTGTTTTGCCCATATGTGATATTACTTCCTAAAGCTATTTCTTATTCTGTGGTATTTATTTTTATCTCTGTCATTGCTTCCCATATAATATCTTTTCTCACCTTTTGGAAAATAATATATTTTTCTTCTACATTTTCTTTCTACTCTCCAAATTCCCCAACTTCCTTTTTCTGTTTGCTGGTTATGGTCTCTGGCTTTAATGTTAGAGGCTATTTTCACATGTCCTGAGATCCTTGTATATCTGTTTATACAGTTTAAAGAGGAACTAAAAATTTGATTGGATACTCTGGGGCATGGTGGATTCTGTCAAATAGTGGTTAGGGAATTAGGACACTGGATATTTTGTTAGGGCACTCCAAATTGTGAGAGTAGGTTTTGTGAGTCATTAAATTTCTCCATAAAGTTACCCTCCAATCTCTTGTTTCACTGTCAGTATTTTGGGAACCAAGGGAAATATTCTGGGTCAGAAGGATAATTTTCCCAGTAAATCTCCTTGGTTTCAGCGCAGCACCTCAGCCCTGCCTGCTGCCTGCTGAGGGCCTAGATTCAGGGATTCTGTACTTCAGCTTCTCCAGAAGTAAATGCTAGTCATCTGGCCCCTTGGGAGTAGGGAGTTATGTTTGTAAATAGATATGCAGGGGTGATCACAGGTTCTTATAAAGACTTTCAACCAATACTCATGTTTTATATACTGTTTTCCTCAGACATAACTAATGTCTGTAAATCCTGAAATTTTTCATTGTTCTGTGGGTACATTGGCTACCTTCTTGTTGGCCTCTTTAGGTTATACTTTTGATTTCCTCCATTCTGCCAGAGCAATTTTCATTCATCCTCCAGCTTTCCAGCTTCCAGAGTTTTGCTGGCATCTCTCATTCACTGTGCTTACCAACTCTGGTGTTTTTTAATTCTTGTGAGTTTATGCTTTTTTAATTCTTCATGATGATTTTAGTAGGAGTTCACAGGAAGCTGAGATATAAACTGTTGGGTTCAAATTGACTTGCTTAACCAGAAGTTTATGTTACAACTGAAAAGAATTAGTTACATCATAGGACATGTTCACAGCTTTGACAGCTGAAAGGGAGTTTAAATATCATCTTTTCAAATTATTGCCTTAAATATGAAGGAAACAAGGCACAGAGAATGTAATGAATTACTAGAGATATTTAGGTTACTAGAAGCAAAACCAGAACTCTCTGAATGTGTACCTGTGGCAAATGCCTTTTGGTTGGGTCTCAAAGAACTGCTACTCCCTGGGAACTCCCTTTGTCTGCAACATGCAGTTTCATATCTCTGTTTCCTTTGCATGGGCCCAATCTTTTGGGGATAGCTGATTGGAGCAAGGAAGGTTAACAGATCCAACCTGGACCCAAAATTGTATTCCATGGGAATTTGGATTTTGGACCCAGAGATACTAACCTGCTTCCTATTCTGAGATGGTCTTTTTAATAAGGATCGGAAAGCTCAGATGTGGATGGTCACCATATCTGTAAATGGGATTATATTACTAATCTGGTATATACTAAGTAGAAAAGTCAATAAAAGTGTGTGTGTATGTACACTAACATTCAGAAATATATGTGAAAATAAGCTGTCAACAAGTCTGTGTAACTGTGTGTGGAGAATGATTGATAAAGATATGTCTATGATGGGTACTTTTTTAAAGGGAAGAAACAACATAAACAAAAAATACCCAATGCAGCTGGCCCCCCTACTTCTGTCCTTTCCCCCATCTCTTTCTGAGATAGATATACGGCTTTAGTTTCTTTCAAGTGTCAGCTGGTGACTGCTGGGGTTTGCTGTAACTCTCCAGGACTGAGGTTTTTACAAGCATTAAAAATGTTCCCAGTGACTTAAAAAACCACACACATACAAGCACTTGAAGCTCAGCACGAGGGCAGTTCCACCATGTTGATTCTTTCTCTTGTCTTTGGAAGCTGGTTGTTTTCATCTCTCAAATCTCATCATTCTACTTTGTGAGTTTGGTTGAAGAGGAAGTTATGACAGAGGTGGATAAGGTTGCTGATTAGTGAAACAAGAGAAGAGGAAAAGGAGTTTTTAAATCCTGAGTTAATGATTTACATTGAAGAAGTGGGGATGCTCCTTGTGTCCTTCTTTCCTGTTTCCTAAGCAGCTAGAACCAGGTAAAGCTGCCTGAACAAAGGATCTAGATCACATTTTCATGGTTTAAAATAGAAACAATGTAGACCAAGACAAAGTGAAGGAGTATAATTCATGAAAACAAAGGAGCAGAACAAAATAAAAGTACTATATTCATTTCAGTTCTTTCTGGTTCTCACAACAAGAGTAAACATGTATGACAATGTATGGGCTAGGCTCTGGAAAGGTTATTTTCAAATCCATATTCTTACTTTTATGTAAGTCTTCTATGAAAGTCATCTTCATACCTGTCCCTGCTCCCAAGCAGAACTGACCACTCCCTCCCTTGTCCACCCACAGTACCATATCAATTTATTATAGAATCACAGACACTGTGTTGCATTTATCTGTAGACATATCCGTGTCATTGCTACTCCCAATGGTCAATGAAACTTTTCAGAGAAACAAAATTTTCTTATTTGTCTTTGAATTAACACACAGTATAGGACTAATGTAGTTGATGCATTTAGTATTGAAGAAATAAATGATTTTAACATAAAGAAACTATTTAATTTTAGGCAAGTTTTCTACCTCAATCTTCACAACTATTTCCAGACTATCATGTGGAAGAGACAACAAACAAACTTTTGGAGCAGGCAGGCCACCAGTCAACCGTGGTTACCCTGACACCTGGTGCTGGACAAAGAGGAACATGGTGCCCATTACAACTGAATTCTTTAATTAGTAACAGGCCATGAGAAAGTCACTCAGCTTAATTCTTTGAGCTTCATATGTTTATCAGCCAAGTGGGCTTGAGTATTATAGAGAATAATAAGAGTAACTAAACAAAATGATAAAGTCTGTCACTTTACCTAGCTCATAGCAGGAGCTCAGCAAAAATTGATTCTCTATAAGCCAGAACTTTCTCTACTAAGAAATTCTGGGGCAGGGTGAGGATTCCTAATTAATTGTCCCTCCCTTTTAAAAACAATTAGTATAGTTTTGTGGGTGAGATTATTTGAAATGAAGAATGCATGCTGGTATGCTAACTACTTTAACTTTATAACTGAAGTACTGACACAGATTTTAATTTCTTGGGGATATGTCTAATGTTGAGACCATGACTTTCTTAAAGTAGTGAACTAGTAATTCAGGAACATGAACAAAGCAAGGACTCCATAAGCATGCAATAGATGACTGAATAAAGAAAGGAATCAATCAATTAATTGATCAATCAATCCATTGATGTGGCTAATGATGTTACCTGGAGAACAGAGAACAGCTTTCTCTGCAAACAAATATAAAAGCTCTCCCCTCAAAGTTCCAACTAAAGAGAATGTGAGACAGTACAAAAGGCTGAGGAAGACACTGAAAACAGTTCTTTTCAGTTTATATTTATGGTTCTGTTTTATTATCCTGGTCTAGTCCCTAGCCAAAGAACTTGGGTTGCACATGGAATTTTTACTCCATGAGCTATTTTGCCCATTCATGGGTACCCGCTTATGACTCTACCTATCTCATAGAGGCCTGCATCCATTTACTTGGCTCTAACAGCTAAATTGCCCTAGCTTGAGAGTCAAGAGACCTAGCTTTGCAAAATTGCATTTTATGACATTTTGATTCTTTGTACTCTTACCTTTGAAAAGAGATGGTTAGAATTGACTAAAATAAATCTCTCTTCTGATTCTAAAACTGGAAGATTATTCCACAAAGTATTTATCTGTGGGGATGCTATACAATTAGCAAATTCAGAGAGATGAGCAGAGTCCCCATGCCCTCCATGCAGAGGAAGACTGGTTCTGCCAACATTGGGAGCCCTCATGGAAAACCCACTATGTGTGCTTATTACACTGGCATCAGCTTTGTGAACCCCAAAACCCTTTTGCTTGGTTTCTCACCCTTTGGTTTACCTGGACTCTTCTTTATTCTTCCCCTTCCTCCAATTTTTCTCTATCTCCCTTGCACCAGTTTTTGTTCATAGTTGTGAATAAAACTGCTTCGCAATTTCCTTTGCTCTCCTAGGTCAGGATCTCCAGCCTGAAGGTGGGATTTACATGGTCCCCTGGATGGGTCTTTCTTTTGTGAGTTGCTGACAGGGAGGAAGAAAAAAAAAAGCAAAAGCTCCAGCTAGAGCTTTTGGGTATTAAATGAAGGATTAACAACAATTAGCCCTGAACATAGATGTATTCTAGAGAGTTCCTGGAAGCTGAATGCCTGGTGTATGTATGCTACAGAAACATTCCGAGCTCTCAGCAGGAAAGCAGCCCTGCAGCTCCAGTGCTAAAGAGGGAAACTGACAATGAGAAAAAATTCTTAAAGACTTAGAGCAATGACAAAAAGTCTTTAGCTGTCCTGCGACAGGAAGTACAGCTATCTAAATATACAAACATCCTACTCTCAGGTGTCAAATACTAGTCAAAAGGATCTCTTCTTGTCTCAAAAAATAATCTGTAAGAAGATTGTGGTTGAGAAGACAAGGTTATTGATAGAAATGAAAAGATATTTTAATTTTTTTCTCTTTCTCTGAAATTAGGTTAAGCAAACTCTTAGATGTGTGCTTTCTAGACTGTCTCCATGTTTTAAAAATCCTGTCTTCAATTCAAATTATTTTTATTTTAACTTCATCCTGGAGTGAGAGAATAAGTTGGAAGGGGTTTCAGCTCCTAGTATAATGTCTGGCCAATAGTAAGTGCTCCATAAATGCCTGTTGAATTAGGTGTTTGATGAAGGCAGAAAAGTTGACTTGTTTATTTAACCAGGAAATAAATACAAAAAATCTAACAAAGACTCTTTACTTATAAAACTGTACTTTTAGGAAACCTGAAGTAAAAGCCTTCCCAATCAGACAAGTCCTTATAAAAGCTCTCTGGCTGAAAAAGGACCTTTCCCTAAAAAAGAAAAATAATAATTTGAGTTGAGGCCAGAGAAAGCAAAAGGGTAATTCCACTTCTCTTGGTCACTTGAGAGGCAGAGAATCTGTTCATCTGGGGTGATGCTACAGCTACCACTACAGTGCCGGGCAAGTGTTACTCATGCCCAGACACTCCTGTCATTTTCATTGATAATTATAAGACATATCATTTATTTCACCATAACCTCTACCTGGTAGAAACAAGGCTCATTATTCCTGCTCCACCAACTTCAGCTAATGTGTAAATATTGAAGCAAGTCTAAGGAGCCAGGAAGGGGCTGTTGATTACTACATTAATACTAATGAGTGGAATGGAATTTGGAACGTGTTTAGCTAATGTTGTCATTGAATGAGATGACTTAAAAAGGAGTAAGAAAACAATAGGATGATTATTGATTTTGAAAAAATGGCAAGACATAAAATCCAATGAGGTAAGAACTGAAGGGAGAAAGAAAGATTGTAACTCTAGGAAACCTGTGTACATGTTAATGTTTTGTTCACTCAAAAGACTCTATGTGGGCTTCAGCCAGCTACTACCTGCAAGAAAGAGCAGTTAACATGCAGCTTTCTTGTTCTTCCCTCTTGTTTGAAGTTTTTCTTGGTATATACAAAAGACATATATATGCCACAGCAAATGCATACTGTTATTTACATGTGCCCTGACTCTTCAGTGGAAGCAAAGAGCCCCAAAGCTGGTGAAGTCTTAGGGAAAGAGAACATGGAGAGAATATGATGACAGCCATGTGAACTAATGAAAGTCATTTTTCCCTTGCACCTCATTAAATGTTGTAACACCATCCTTATCAAACCCACCCGATACTCAAACAAAAGTCATTTATTTGGGAGAGAACATGGTGTTTATTTACTTTAAGGGTTCTGCCCCATATTCAATGGTTGCAATAACTCTTCACATCCGTCATTTTGGAATGCTTGCACTTCAAAAGAAATTAAATTTCTTGGGACAGTAATAGAGCTTTAGAAACAGGCCTATTCGCTAAATACTTTTTTTAAAAA
Source organism: Tonatia bakeri (assembly GCA_004024845.1). Lineage (NCBI taxonomy): Eukaryota > Metazoa > Chordata > Mammalia > Chiroptera > Phyllostomidae > Tonatia > Tonatia bakeri. Next base: position 49,217 of record PVIA01009487.1, on the reverse strand, counting down.
AGTAAATATAACCTTCAAATTCTGCCCAAGCTTTAGGGAGATTTTGTCAGAAGCATTTTATTTTCCTCTACAGAGCATCAAGGACCTTTTGAGCCTGGCACAGAGGTCTGCCGATGACATTCAAAGTCCTCAGTTGTCAGCACCCCCTGAAGCAGACAGAGACAGCGCTTTAACTAGGCTCATACCAGTGCTTCTCTCCATGGACACAAGGAGGCAGTGTGGGAAAGCACGGCTTCCAAGCCACAGTTAGCCAGAACATTCTGCACAGTTTACTTCCCTTTTCCACTGTTAAAGTCCTAAAGTCTCCTCATTTGCTTGTTTAATTTTTATCTAAGAATTTGTAATGGGAAAGATCAGGTTACCTGAGCAATTAAACAAACCCCCCAAAAAATTTTCAGTGATTTCATGTTCAAGGACAATGACAATATAAAAGCTATTAAAAGTGACAACTATCTAAAGCAGTTTTATGTCATAAATCCCATATCCAACACCCAACACCCATCACAGACACATACCCAGAGTTTTCTAGCTGATCCTGCCCTCCCAAGAAGATTTGCAAAGCATTCTAGAATATATAATCTCACTAAATTCTTCCTTGAGATCATAATAATCTTAGTCCTTAAGATTATAATAATCATGGACTTGCTTCCATTTTATGAGGGAGGAAACTGAGGTTAGAGAGTTTGCACAGTTTGAGAAAGTTACATGCTGACCAGTAAGCAGTAAACTGCTGAGAGCTGTAAATCAGGATTTCAATCTATGTTGTGACTCTATGTCAAAGGTTCTTCACTTTACCCTACTTGCTCAAATGTATACAGAAATCAGAAATCAGTAATCTGCCAGACTGATCCTCATAACATCCTTAAAGCAGAGTGAATTAGGAGGTATTATCTTTCCTTTATCTAGTGCAAAAAACAGGACATAAAGTTTAAAACCTCATCATCATAATCCTTATCCCACATGTAATCACTCCCCACTCTCACACTCAGTTTTCCTCCCCCAAATCTTGTTGAAACCAGACTTTTGCTCTTATTTTCCATTCTGTTATCTTCATTCCCACAATTGTCTTTTTCTCCCTTGTCTACATCTTGAAACTGTTGATGAGTTTTCAAAACAGGTGGATATCTCTTTTGCTGTAACTCTGCCCCCACCCTCACTCTACCCCTTCTTTCCATTCCTACAGTGATTACCATTGCTTTTATTCATCTCTTTTCCTAGAATTGGAAGTTTCCCAGCACATGCCCTTACTTCCATTTCTCCCCTGTTCTAATCTATCCTATAAGGCACATCTAGATGAACCATCCTAAACCATATTCGAATTACATCACTGCACAGCTTCAAAACATCCAGGGGTTCCCATTTGCTTATCTAAACAATGCACAAACTTTATCCCAGCAGTTACAAACACCCCATAATCTCACTTAACCTAACTTTCTAAATGTAGCCCCTCTATTCTCCTTCACACAAACTTGGCCCCTTCTAGCTTATGTCCACAAAACCTATGTACTTTTTTTTTGATCATGTACAGTTGCTGCCCTTTCTCACTATGCCTGCACCTTGAAATTCTGTATTTATTATACTTGAACATTGGGTTATTTATGAAGTCTTCCCTGATTCACCCAGAGAGAAATAATTTTCCTCTTTAAAACTTTCATCCACAGTCCAATGCAAAATTTTTAAACTTAATTTTCACTTATAGTTAACATAATAATATTATATTAGTGTCAGGTGTACAACACAGTGCCAATGCAAATTTTTTTAAAAACATAGATTAAGTATAAATAGTACACAAATGAAAAAAATCTTCCAGAGAACTTCTCTTATGAATTGTCTCTTGAATTGTAGTTACTGGTATACATATTAATCTTCTCTCCCAGAATATAATTGCATAAGGGCAGGAACCAGGTCTTCATGAAGTCACAGCAGCCCCATAACAGCTTTCACATATTTGGTGCTTAGCAAGTAAGTAGATTAATGTAGCAAACAGAACTTCCCCATTTACCTCCCCTGTACCATATATTTACATTTATATTTATATTTATATTTATGTTATTTCATTGATGTTTACCACTCAATAAATTAATTGTTAATATTTACTGATCGTATTATATGAATGTATGTCAGGCACTGCACTAGGTGCTATAGTAAACAAAGCAGACATGCTCCAAAGTACTAGGGAAGATAAATAACAAATTACTAACTTTTGCAAATAGTAATGGAACTACAAAAACATGCAGCATAGGTAAAGTGCTCAAGGAAGGGCTGTGAAGGAAACCTACTCAGGCAGGGGGCTCAAGAACAGTTTCTCAAAGGAAGAACTAGACTATAACAGTGAGAAGAAGCCAGCCATTCAAAGATCAGGAGAATGTTCACTCCAGACAGAGAAAGCTACAGGAAAAAAGCCAAGAGGTGGGAAAAACCATACCACTTTTTAGGAACTGAAGGGGAGCCACACAGCTAAATTACAATGAATGCATAAGGGGAAACCAAAATTGGATGGGTGAGGGAAGTGAGGGTCAGACTGTAGCAATCTTGGAGACACTGTTAAAAAAATGGATTATTTGTGAAGTCTGGGGTGATGCATCCTAGACTTTCAGCAGAGAATATCATTATTCACTGGTGCCTTTAGATGATTCTGGGGGCTGTGAAAAGAACAAATTAAAGAAAGGTGAGAGTAAAAGAAATGATGTGCCTTAGTCTTGCACAGCAGTGGTGCTAATATGGAGTGGAGATCTAAGAGAGCAGATCTAAGGGAGCAACCACAGAGCTTGCTAAATGTGAGGTATGAAGGAAATAAAGAATCAATGGCAATGCCCAGGTTTCTGGCTTAGCAATTGAGTAATTAGTATTAACATTTACCAAGATAAGAAAGATTGGAAGCCAAAGTTAGAGACAAAAGCAGTTTATTAGCTCAAACTTCAAAGCCACGTTAAATTATAACAATCCATATGATAAATACTTGATGCATGTTTCTGAACAAGTATCATGTGCCTTACACTACATTACAGCCTACAGTAAAGAAGAGACAGAATCCTTGTCCTCAGAGCTCATGCCATCTGGAGAAGAGTGTCAAATGTTATTGGTATGGAATTTCCTCAGAAAACTGAAAATGGAACTGCCTTTTGACCTGGCAATTTCACTGTTGGGATTATATCCTAAGAACACTGAAGCACCAAACCACCTATCCAAAAGAACCTATCCACCCCAATATTCATAACAGCAAACTTTATAATAATCAAGTCCTGGAAGCAACCTAAGTGCCCATCAGTAAATGAATGGATCAAAAAACTATGGTACATTTACACAATGGAATTCTATGCAGCAGAAAGAAAGAAGGAGCCCCTACCCTTTGTGACAGCATGGATGGATCTGGAGAACATTATGCTAAGTGAAATAAGCCAGGAGGTGGAAGAAAAATACCATATGATCTCACCTTTAAGTGGCACCTAATCAACAAAACAAACAGGCAAGCAAAATAAAACCAGAGGCATTGAAATTAAGAACAAACTGACAGTAACCAGAGAGGAGGTAGGAGGAAATAATGGGCAAAAAAGGGGGAAGGGTTTTCAGGAACAACTATAAAGGATATATGGACAAAACCAAGGGAGGCTGGAATCAGGGGAGGGAGGTGGGGATGGCTGGGGTGGAGGGGAGTAGTGGGGGGAAAATACAGACAACTATTTAAACAACAATAAAAAAATTTTAAATGTTTAAAGTCACATGGCTTACATGTTGCAGGTGTGTCCAACCTTTTGGTGTCTTCAGGACACACTGGCAGAAGAATCATCTTTGGCCACACGTTAAATACATTATGACGCATTTTCACAAAAACAATCTCATAATATTTTAAGGAAATTTACGTTTTTGTGTTGGGCCGCATTCACAGCCATCTTGGGATGCATGCGGCCTACAGGCCATGGGTTGAACACCACTGATACAGGATAGTGTACAGGCATGTAGATTCTGTGGTTGGAGGTTTTATATAAAACAAGGTCACACTGCTTTTAAAAATTATTTTCCATAGACACTTTGTTCATATTTTAAAGGCAAAATTTACTTACCATTTTGAAAATAAACCCTAGCAATTCATGGAAACAGAAGTCCAAACCAAACATGTAATCACTTTAGGAACAGCTGTGACTTTTAACTTCCCCTCTTCCCAGCCCTGAGCATCTTCCTAGACAGCCATGGCTGGAGCATGACCTGAAGTCACGTTGGATCTCTGCCTCTGTGGCTAGGCCTCTCACATGCTGCTTCACGGTTTTAAAGTGACTGCTTTGAAGAAAAGGAGAGAGCACAATGTCATCCTACAACCTTCTCAAGGAGAATTTTAGGCAAAAAATAAATTCATACTGGAAAACTACTTAAAATTATACTTAAATTCTGCTTTTCAGTCTGAACAGAACTCATATCCTAAAAATTTTCTCTGTATACACCATAGTTTATGTCCAAATTGTTCAAAGAATAACCCATATAAGGTTAAAGGAAAATTTGCTTCTCACATGTCCTCTTCTTAAATGTTTTACTTAAATCTTCCCCAGCATAGCTGCAACAAATTATATAACCAAATACAATACACATTAATAACTAACCATGTATAGAAAAATCAGACACTGAGTCCAAGTCAATGAAATACTTATAAATTAAAATTTGGCCACAGGATCTTTTTCATCTCTAGGATGGACTGACAATTTATTTATATCTGTCTTGAAATTTCTGTCTATGCTTACTTAAAATATATTGTTAATATCATGATTTTTTACTTTATACTTCATAACATTTGTCTACTTCAAAGGATTCCTTTTTTCCCCTTAGCATGCACAGAATTGAGCTCATTAATTTTCTAAAACATAGTTTACATGAAGTCACATTCTAATAGTCACCCTCCTAATGCTGAAAATCTTGTTTTCCTTAAAACATATCACTCTGACTTTCTGTAGATGCTTTCCTGGCTTATTCTCCAAGTGCTTTCACTGTTCATAAGTCCAGTCAAAAAGCTCTGACCAGATGCACTGACTAAATCACTATACTTCTTCTCTGCTAACATCAAATATATACAGCAATCATCTGTCTCCCTTTGATCTTCAGCTAGCACAAGCCTTTTCTCACTAAGTTTTCTTCCAAGGTTTGTTTTTGATATTTAAACAATTTGGACATCTCTAAAAGTAGAATGACATTGACACCAGGATAAGGTGCTAATCAATTTATTAAGTGATTTTGTACAAAAATGGCAAACTTAATATGACCCTGGAGCATGACTGATTCACCCAATGAGAAGCGTGAAGAAAGCCATTCATCTGTTTTTGTCCCTTCTGACTGAGAACATCTATAGAGAGCTCTTTTCTGGAGTTGTAGCTAATAAAACTGACCAGAAATAATAATCTGTTTGAATTAAATGTTTTCATTAATTTGCATCAGCAATATTTCTTATTTTTATATTTCTCTGTATAGTTGAATTGTGGATGTAGGGTATATCATGCTCCATGTCATTATGAAAGACATATTGTTTTTCTAAGATAAGGCTGCAATGCTTTGCAAGCCATAAAGTCTAAAACTTGTGATAATTATACTAAATAATTTCTAAATAAGGAAAAATGAGGTATAGAAGAGAAATGTGTTTCATTAGTATCAAACTAACACAGCCTCGGTAGCCTAGAGATAAAACCAGCAGAAGAGTGTGAAATGTTTTCAGCATTTAGTATTTCAAAGCAAAATAGACAATGTCTATGTAAATAAGAACTATGATATATGAAAAAATGCTCTACACCACTAGCCATCAGAGAGATACAAATTGAAACTACAATGAGATATCAACGTACACCTGTCTGAATGGTCATCATATAACAAATCAACAAACAAGTGCTGGCCAGGATGTGGAGAAAGGGAACCATAGTGCACTGTTGGTGGGAATGCAAACTGGTACAGCCTTATGGAAAACAGTATAGAGTTTCCTCACAAAATTAAAAATCTTTTGACCTAGCAATTCCACTTCTGGGAATATATTCAAAAAATCCTGAAACACCAACTCAAAAGAATATATATCCCTTATGTTCATAGCAGCATTATTTACAATGGCCAACATTTGGAAAGAGCCTAGTGCTCATCAGTAGATGAATGAATAAAAAATTCTGTGGTACATTTACACAATGGAATACAATGCAGCAGTAAGAAAGAAGGAAACCTTACCTTTTGAGGCAGCATGGATGGAACTGGAGATTATTATGCTAAAGGAAATATGGCAGTCAATAAAAGACAAATGCCACATGATCTCACTTACAACTGCAATCTAATGAACAACATAAATAAATGAGAAAAATAGAATCAGAGGCATAGAAACATGGAACAGACTGGCAGCTGTAGGAGAGGGGGAGATGGGGACTGTTGAAAGAACATGAAGGGATTAGATGAAGAACACATATGCATGTCCCATGGATGTGAACAATGGTGTGGGGATTGACTGTGTGAATGGGAGGGGGGCAGGCAAAGTGAGGAAAATTATAATAGTACAAACAATAAAAAAAGACTAAAAAAAGAACTATGGTTACTTTTGTTCCTTATTCTATGTGAATGCCAAAACAATAGATTACCTTGAAATAAAATAACCAAAAATTAATGACCTTTGGATATTGTTGTTCTTAACAAAATATCTGACTCTTAGAATGAATTGGCCTGACTGTTTCACAAGATTAATTTTACATAAAATAGACTCAATCATCCTTGCATAGTAAACCAAAGAGCAAGTATAATTTAGAGCAGTTGCCTATTGGCCAAACAGTAAGAACACTATGGAACAATTGACAGTTCAGATAAATGCCACATTTAAGGCATAGATGAGAAAGAGAAATTACTAAACACAAGGAAATCAGGAAAATAGCTGGAGAAGAGTATGTAGTAAAAATCAATTAAGGTGGAAACTACCAGATAGCAGGGTCTAAGAAGTGATAAGAATAATTCAATTATTATTGACCCCATGCCCAGAAAATATGGATTGTCCTGGTTCCCAAGAAGGGAGATTTTCAGGCCTGAAAATATCCCATTACCATCTTCCAGACTGCACATAGCCCTCTGTTATGGGTTAAACTGCTTATTTAAAAGATATGTTTAAGTCCTTACCCCAAATACTATGGAATGTGACTTTGTTTGGGAGGAGGGCCTTTACAGAGGTAATCAAGTTAAAATGAGGTAGTTAGGGTGGGCCATAATTTAATATGACTGGTATCTTTATAAAAATTGGAAATTAGGACACAGAGACAAATATTCACAATGGGAAGACAGTCAAGTAACTGGAGTGATGTGCCTACAAGCCAAGGAAGGATTGCTGGTAAACTCCAGAATCTACAGGAGTCTAGAAAGGATTCTCCCTTACAGATATCAGAGAGAGCGCAGCCCCACTGACACCTTGATTTTGGTCTTTTAGCCTCCACAGCTGTGAGATAGTAAAATTTTATTAGGTTAAACACCTCAGTTTTTGATGATTTGTTATAGCAGCCCTAGGGAAATTATTTGCTGTCTCATCCTTAAATAACACCACAATGACAACTATCTGATATCCACCAACCTAATTGCCAGGCAGGAAGATTTACAACCAGAAAGATACCATTGTATCAAGCTTCCCATAGCCTGGATCTAACGTGGATATCATTATTGCTCAGTGCTTACAGAATGTCTTCTAAGTTGGACCTTTCACCATACCCATGACTTGTCTACCCATTAGTGAATGGTCTAGAAAGAGGAGTGGGTGGGCCATAGGTGTATGCATAACAGTGAGCAAAGGAGGAAGTATCAGAGGCTTGGAGCTGAGATCTGAAAGTTTGAATTGTCCATCACTTATACAACCATTACCTCAACAAATATTTACTAAGCACTTTTTATGTGTTAGTCAGTGTGCTGGTCACCTAAGGATATAGCTGTGAACAAGACTAAGACACCATCCTCACAGAGTTTATGTTCTAGCCTGATTTCACTAAGTCTCATACAGATAAATCTTTACTCCCCACATGGTTTGGAATGATTTTAATACACTTTTAGTTAATATTCGTCTTCTGTAGACCCTTTAGTCCAAATAAGTTGATTTACAGTTTCTTAAAACCTGACCTAAAAGATTAAGCTACCACATATCCTCCAAGTGTGTGTAAGAAAGAGAGTGGGTAAGACCAGAAACAAATTATACTTCTAATTCTTGTGTGTGCAGCTGGCATTTCTATTGTCTTGTCTCTTATGATAGTGCCCTCCTCTGGAAGCTATTAGGATGAGAGCTAATGTCGACTGTGCCACACAAAGGTGATGGTGAATTGATGAGCCTGTAAAGAGATTCAGAGGCGAATAAGGAAATGCTTTGTTAATGCTATTAAATATTACTTAGCCTGCAGCAAGCTGCATGTTCAACAGTTTAAACTTTAATTGCTAGTGATGCAGAAACAAGCCTGGATATATGTAAATCCTATTGAAAGCTAATATCATTTTGGCTGCTCAGATAGATTAGCAGCCACTACAATTAGCAGCATGTGCAGCTAATGATATTAGGAGGGAATCCATCATGCAGCAGTCTGGGCCTTTAAATCTGAAAAGAAGTTAAGGCTCTTCTCCCCACCAAAACTCTGTACTGGGAAATCTTGCCAATTGATGCTGCAGACTCTAGGGGGTGAGCCAAGAAGCCTGCAGAATTCAGGAGGCTGACTCCACTATCACCTTGGATATTTCCTCTTTTTGTACTTTACCAGTAATTCTAGCTACACATTATGGCTAATGCTGCCTCTTCCCCATCCTCTGGGGAGTCTCATTGGATCACACAGTAGAGGCAAAAGGATCATCTTCAGTTTTTGAACTTATGATTTACTCTGGCCATTGTGGTTATGCTGGGAGAGAGAGCAGGGAGTTTTCTCAGAATTGGCACCACCAAAAGCAGGTTGCTGTATGGAGTACTTACTAAAATGTTTGTGACTGCTTTAACAGAGCCCCGTTGAAAACAATCTCCATTTAAACCTTTAGGGTAATATATGGAAACTGCCATATTTTGAGTATAATTCTGTATCTGCTCCATAAAAATAAGCTTTATGATGCCTTTGAAGTCACCAACTATAAGGCACAATGGAGCATAAGGCACAATAGACAAGTGGTCTATTTCCTTGACTGGATGGTAACCTTTCCATTTCTAAAGACTTATATTCTGACCCTGATGAATATTAAAATCATAGTACTTGAAGGAAAGGTTGGCCTTTATTAATGACACTTCTAAAACACAAAAGGTGATAGTTTTATTAATCTGATTGTTAAAAACTACTAGAGTTAGTTATAATAGCACAACACATATCAGAATTAAGCTAAAATGGTTACTTACAAATAATTTTATATAATCTAATTTTGAAAAGAACTGTTTTATAATCAAAACTCTAAACACGTAAGATTCAGAGGGAGAGGGGAATAATGGGGGAAATAAGGGGAAGGGTCAAGTCAAGGAACACGTAAAAGGACCAATGGACAAGGACAAGGGGCGGAAGGGTTTAATGTGGGAGAGGGGGAGTGGGCAGGGCAAGGGACAGTAATGGGGGAAAAGATGCACAGCTATAATTGATCAACAATAAATTTTTTTAAATAAATACTCACAAGAAACTATTAATATTTTGATCTTTGAGACTACTTATTTTAGATTCCTCAATAATTATAAATTCTAATTTCTAGCTCTAAAAATGTATAGCCACAAATCCTGAGTTACTACTATCAATTAGTAAAGTCCTGCCTTATTAATATCACATGAGCAGAAATTATTAGTTTGTTTTTGGGAAGTTACAGTAAACTAAACTGTTTGGCAAGATGAAGTCTTAAGAGTTGTATATATAATTACAGTTTTGTGAAAAATGTTTAGTGTGGCTCACCTTTTTGCCTTATTAATGAGACTGTAGCATGTGATAGACTCTAAGTATATTTCATACAAGGAACTTATGCTACAAAGTGATGGTGAATAAAGGGCTAAGAAAATGAAGGTAAGGCTATTCTTTCTGTTTCTCATCATTTGGAAGACACTTTGCCAATTTTTCTCATCTTGGGTTTATCCTATAGGAGTCTCATTATAGCATGGGGAGCAGATGTAAATGAATAACTATTAGTGCAGAATAGAGGTGATTTGATTTCACAGGCAATCTCTTCATGTTACTTTGAGAAAGCTATTCTCAATAATGGTTCAGATACATCTACTCTAATGAAAATTTATATCCCATTACATGTACTTCATAATTTTTTATACCAAGATGGCTTTGAAGTTTGGTTGAGCTAAAGAAAATTTATGGCATTTTTATTAATACAATGTTTTTCACAAAAACATTTCTTGATATCAAAACTTTCCTCTCACCAGTTCTTCTCTGTTCTGCACCATATGCAGAAGCATGCCTTTACATTTACACTAAAGAGAATGGGATTCTAAGATACATGAAATCTTAGGTTACAATATTGATTTAATAACAACCTTTGTATATATGAACAGCGAAAACAGCAATCAGAGGGGGCTACATTAATCTGCTGTTAAATTTAGCAAACATTTATTGAGGACCTACTGAGTGCCAAACATTCTAATATAAATATACCTGAGGTATTTGCCTTTGTCCTCAAGAAGCTTAAAGTTTAGTGAGGAGGATACAGAAGATAAATATAATCAAGATGGAAATATTTGCAGGTTCCATGGGCATGTATAACTTAGATTAGAGGTGGTCAGAGAGCATTATGCTAAGTGAAATAAGCCAGGAGGTGAAAGACAAATACCATACGATCTCACCTTTAAGTGGAACCTAATCAGCAAAACAAACAAGCAAGCAAAATATAACCAGAGACATCAAAATTAAGAACAAATGGACAGCAACCACAAAGGAGGTTGGAGGTGATAATGGGAGGAAAAGTGTGAAGGGTTTTCAGGAACAACTATAAAGGACACGTGTACAAAACCAAGGGGGGGTGGAATCAGGGGAGGTAGGTGGGGATGGCTGGGGTGGGAGGAGTGGTTGGGGGAAAATGTAGACAACTGTACTTGAACAACATTAAATAAAAAGAAGAAGTGGTCAGAGTGTTAAAAAAGGTTAAATCCAAAAATGAATTTCTTGGTAAGAATTATGAAATGCAGTATGGGTTATCAAGAGGAATTACAAGGTTGTGAGGCTTTTAAAAATAAATCTTTAGAATTCATATGGCTTGAATTATATACATTGAGTTTATCTGAAGCTTCCAAGACAGTTGGATCTAAGCAAGCCATACCAACTAGGTAGTTGAGGCCTTTGCTGTGACCTTTTGCTCTCTGGCACAGAAGACATGTTTCCTACATCCCCGCTCAACCCATTTAGTTTCTGCAAAGTTCAACACCCTCTGTCTCTGTAAGGGTAGAGCACAGGTGTAGGAGGATGTTTTAAAATAAAGGTAATGGATGAACATGTCAGAAAGCTCGTGACTATTGCATTTTTGGAGGGATCATTCTTTAAGCGTTGAATGTAATGAGTTTTTGAAATGAAACCTTTGCCATCTCAAACCCAACATATCCAAGACTCATAACTTCTTGTAAACTTACTTCTCTTCCTGTTCCTTCCAGCTTGGCATCACATGGCAGTTGGTCACATGAGCTAGAGAACTAGAGTCATTCTTTGACTTCTTTCCTTACCTGTTCCATCATATTGGTCAACAATACTCATCAATCCTTTATGTTCAGTGTCTCTAAATTCCATTTCCTCCCTTCTTTTTTCACTGCTGCTACTGCCATAGTTGTCCTAGTCATCATCTCACACCTGGACTATTAGAATGGTCTCCTAAATGATCTCTTGCCCCCAACCTTCACTAATATCACCTTTACCTTCCACACTACTAGCAGAATTCCCTTTCTAAAAGGTGCTGTGGTTTAAAAACCTTATGATTTAAAAGATAAAATATGAAATCCTTAGGGTGGTATTCAAGACATTTCCCATTTGGAACTAAGAAATACTTTAGGCTCATCTTCTATATTCTATAATTCACTATATGAAAATAAGTCTAAGCTCTAGCCAAGCACTATTGCTTTAGTTATGTTGAAAACTTTCATACTTCCATGTCTTTATTTAGGCAGGAGTGCCACTGCATTCATGTCATCTCACACTCCTCAACTTAGTGAAATATTATCTCTGAAGTCTCACTTAACATCACCTCTTCTCCAAAGCCTTCCCTAATTCCTTAGACAAACTCCTCATTGAGCAGCTCTTAGAAGGTAAGATCCGAAATTTCTAACAGGCAAAATGAAAATACTTCATTACTTTTTTCCCTCAAAAACATTTAGGGAAGGCCAACTATATATCAGGTATTGTAACAGATGCTAGGAATACAGAGGTGAGCAAGAGAGAGGATTAATTTCATGGAATTTTAATTTAGTGGAGAAAATAAACAAATAGGTAAAAAAAAATAAATCATTCTAGATACATGAACAGAATAGTGTGCTAGAGTAACTAGGAAGATGAGGTACAATTTTTATATCAGTTGTTAAGGGAAAGTTTGTCTTGGGGGGTACTGTTGAACTGAAATCCAAAAAACAAGACAATGTCTCTCCATAACAGTTTTGGTCTTCACTTTACTTGAGTGTTAGTGTAGAACATTTTCATGAAGAAAAAAAGTCTCCATCATTTAAGGCTCCCATGCTTATTTCAAAGAATATTCTTGGAACCTTAACAACAGTAACAAAACAACTTAATTTTATCTATTCCTCTACAATAAGCCAATACATGATTCATGGTCTTAAAGCAGCAATTATTTATTTCTCATGAGTCTATGGGTCATTAAGGGATTGAATGTACTAGGCTGGGCTTAGCCAAAGAGGTCTGGCTCTATGTTCCTCTTACCCTCTTCTTCTCATGGAAATGGCAGAGATACAAGAACAAGAAAGTCCCATGGCACACATGCTTTTTTATAACTTCATATACAACACATCTGCCAATATTTCATTGGCCAAATTCTTGTGGCCAAACCCAGGGTTGTGGTAGAAGGGCACAGCAAAGCTGCATGTCAGAAAGCATGGAAAGAGGGATATGAGAATTTTGCTAGAGCAGTAACATCTCTGGATTCCAGTATTGCATTTGCCACCAAATGTATCATTTAAATCATGTTATTTGTTCTCTCTGGGTCTTAGTATTCTCATGTATAAAATGAGATCACTTGATTAAATAATTTCTAGATGTCATTCAAACTCTAAATTACCCATGATCCTTTTATTTCAGAAGATTAGATGGCATTTAGAGCAACTGTGCAAATAAATACCCAAATCTGTTATAAAAAGAACTAAAATCTATTATTGGCTTATATAAATGCTTCAGTATAGTGTGTTAACTTTAGTAATGCTGCAAAGTGGTGAGGAAATCAATGGAAAATGAGAATAAAAATGGGAAGGGGCATCAATGAATCACAGTTCATTGGCAGACTCCTGCATGGACTATTTTCAACCCTTAGAAGAAGATGGTTGCATGCTCAGAAAAAAGTAATGGTTAAGAATTCTGGGCCTTGGAGTGATCATCCAGATGATTGGGTGGGAATCCTGGCTGTCCTGCTCACTCCCTGAATGATTTATCTTTCAGTGCTTAGTGTTCTCATATATCAAAAGATAAGATTATATACTTCATGTTGTTGATTCGAGCATTTAATGAAATATTGCACATAAAGTTTGGGAAGAGTGCCTAGAACACAGTGATCAATAGCTATCAGTTACATATATTGCTTGAAACTACATGAAAACTAGGTATATGTATATGTACATATACATATATGTGTATGTGTGTTTATTTTATGATATATATGTACACTTGTATATTACTTATGTTTATGTGTATGTGTGTGTGTGTGTGTGTGTAGAGAGAGAGAGAGAGAGTCTACATAAGTCTCTCTATTGCCTTACTTCCAGCCTACATTTCCTGGCCTCTGTGGACATTTGCATTTTTCATCTTTACTTCAGAAAATACTAAGGGCTCCTTCAGTTTCTCCAGAGGAGCACTGGGCTCTGAATGTGAAATCACTATAGACTGGTCAGTCATCTTCTCAATGGTTCTTCAACAAGGTGAGGAAAACTCAGAAGAAACATATTCCATTTTTTTAAATGCCCAGAAAAAGAAGTAGCAGCTTTTTTTTTCTCCTTACTGTAGGCTTTTAGGCATCATGGTAATGAAATATGGCTGCAACATTCTTTTAAATCCTTTTAAGTAGCAGTCAACCTCCTCTCCCCCTTTCTATTAACCCCATCCCTGATACTATTAAGCCCTTCACAGGTATCAATCGTTGAGAAGTAGGAAGAACTGCCCTTTAAAAGGCCTTTAAATAATGTCTTCAAGAAATATGGCAGCAGATTATTCAATGGGAATTATCAGGCAAGAGTGTGCTGAAGGGGGGAGAATTCTCTTTTAAAAGGTCTTTAAATAATGTAAGTGTCCTTCTTAGCAACATTACTCATGGCTGTTTAAAGAGCAGATATTTCTGCTGCACCCATCCACCAGGAGTGTGCACCTATGAAAGAGAAATGAGGGAGACACATGATGTGCCATGTGCCCATGATGTGCCCATACTCTTGACATTGTTGTGACACAATTGTCAGCTTTATCCAAAATGTTGAGAATTCCAGTGACTTAGTTAATAAAGAGATCCTCCCTCCTTCCAGAAGTCAAAATCCAATAACCCTAGAGACTATTTGAACATTTATTCAATGACCTTTGATGGGGATTGGGGGGATGTATTTCTACACTTTTTAAGAGAGTCTCTAGAAAGCTGTTGTTGCTTTACTTTCTCTTCTCCTTTACCCCTTCAAAAAACCTAACTTCATGTCTAAAATCAGAACCCAAACAGCATGCTCTGCCTTTTTCTAATCACTCTATCTCCAATGCCCTCCCTGGCCCAGCCTCATTTATATCTGTGGAATGGGTACAAAAGAAAGGGATGTGACTTGTGGTAGAAGTTAAGGGCTTTGGATTTGGAGACAGAAAATCTCGGTTTGAAATCTGGTTCTACCACTATTGGTGACTTTAGGAAAATGTTATTTCCCCCACTGGGCCTCATTTTTCTCACCTGAAAAATATGCCTGTTCCTAGCGTTGTTGCTATGGTTCAATGTAATTGAAAAGTGGAAAGTACTCAGCCCCATGCCTAGTACAGTGTAAGTACTCAATACACAGCACTGAGTACATGAAGTGTTGTGACTTGAAGGCTGTAATTCTGGGAGTGTGATTTTAGTTGTTTAGGATACAGGAGGTGCCTATCTTGATGTATCTGACTTTGGTGAGCCCAAGTGTTGATTCTGATATGCAGCTGGTACCACGGATATTTTAAAGATGGTTTTAAGGTTAGTTGTGTGATGCCTGAGAACTGAAGGCCAGTTGGAGCTTTCCTCTTGAAATCGAAGAATGAACAACCAATGCCATAGTTCAGAGTGGAGATAGGTGTAGGTCTAATGCCATTTTATGGATAGACCTTGCACAAATTGCAATAGGAAGGAATTTCAGGAGAACCATGTTTCTTACTTATCTCAGAGATCAGACATAGAAAAGATGGTCCACAGACTCACTGTTTTACTTTACAGCCTAGAAGAGTTTCAGAAATGAGATGTGATTTTATTCGATGGATCTCATGTAAATTACATTATAGGGAAACTGCGAAATGATAGGGCCAGGACCAAAGAATACACCCAAAAGGACATTGAGCTGACAAGTGAGTGTAAATAATGCAGCTCAAATGATGTGAAGGAAAATGATGTTCCTCTAGCATTCAGACAGTGGAACAGGTCTTGTGTCATTGACCACAATGACAGAAAATCAAACTGAACCCCATTAAAGGAAAAAAGCCATCTATTTTCGTTAGCCCAGCAGGCACCTGAAAGCTCCTCTCAGTATGAAAAAATGGAAGGGCATTTGAGAAGATGGAGGTCTCCGTTCTAATGACCATGCTTGCACCTCCTGGAGAGGATGGATCTCTCCTTTAAATATGAAGGATTGATTTTGAAAATAGTCTCCTCTGCTGTGTTAGTTCTTTTCCTGACTTTCAATGACAAGAGGACATGATTAGGTGAGGACCTTTTCAGTTAACTGAGATGAACCAAAACAAGGAAACCATTTTTTAACAGCAAAAAGCTGGCATGACCTTATTTGTTATAATCCTTTAATTCCAGTGTATTAAACAGCAGTGCCACAACAGAAGAAATTTAAGACAAAAGCATCAGAGAAATAAAAGAAAAAGAAAATGCTTTTGAAATTTTCTTAAAGCTCTTCAAAAGGTTTTTTATAGTATCATTTCTACATGGAAAGGAAAGATAGAAATTATCTCTTTTACTTTTATTCTAGCTGACACTCCAGGTATCTTGGTCTTCCTGACCATCATCTGTTACTAGAAACACAGATTGACCCTTTGGCTCTTAGTCTGAAGCAACTACCTACGTAACTGAAGCCCTCTAAAAACACTTTGGTCTCAACTATGCTATGGGAAGGCCACAAAGAACTTTCAAAAATTTTAACCTCAATTTTCATTAATACTTCCCCAATGACTTTACTAGAATAAATACACGTTTTTTTTCTTTAAAAAAAATTTTCAATTGCAGTTTACAGTCAATATCCTTTTGTATTAAAATCATTAGAAAATCATACACTTTCCAAGTATTCCCCCTGATATTTCCACTACCCAATTGGCACCATACATAGTTATTTCAATATTATTTACTATATTTCCAACACTATAAATAAAAGTTTTTCATAGCTATAGAACCTGATCATTATTATTATTGTTACTATGACTGTAATTCTGCTTTACAATTGAAAATGAAAGGGGTTACACTTACATACCCTTCAAGCATAATGTGTAAAACTGCTTTTTCCAAACATCTTGTTTATAATTTATTTCTTAACTTCTTGGCAGAGTCACCAGACAATTTAGGACAATCAACCCCTTATTTGATTTTTTTTCTAGATAGACTGTCTTTAGACTTTCAACTACTGAAAAAAATCAGTTCTGAGAAACATTTAACTTGCCTACTCATATATTTATTTGAATTTGACTTGCTGGTTGAATATAAATGAGTAATAAGTCTACCACAATTTCTGCTGTAGAGCAAAACAAAGATATACATTTGTCTACTAAAAACAAGATAAGTAACAGTTAATCCTTCTGAGCATCAGACCTCAAAGCCTGAGACCTGGGACCATAATAAGGGAGTGGGAGGTAGTATTATTTTAGTAGTAAAATGTTACTGGTTTTAGAGCACTTAGGTAGTTGTTGGGAAGGGAGGAGGGAGTTGCAATTACGAGAATGACTTTGGAAGTTTCTATCACACCTAAAGAATGACAAGGTAAAATCCATGCTTCTGAGTCCCAACATTGTTCTTGGAAAAAGAATAAAATTACACAATAAGATAACAGACAAGAATTTTGTCTGTTAAGATATAAGATAACACCCATGTAAGGTAAAACATTTGGGGGCCAATGGTGGGTTAAAGCCCATGACTCACTGAAATACTAGCAAGTTCCTACCCTTGGCATTGACGCATTAAACAGGATAAGGAATTTGAAAGGTAGAAGATATGATTTCCTTCCAATGGACAAGCTGCAGGGTTTGCCTGACTCAGCCTGGTGGTTGTGTGGATTCCATTTCATATGAGAGGGGTAAAGTCCAGAGCTCCAAACATCCTCATGGCATTTCAATGATTAACTCAGAAGCTTGAGCTATTCCAAATGTTGCTCTCTTGTTGGAGAAAAAAAAATACATTGGGTGTGAGTGATGGCCAGTGAGGGAAAGCTGGAATGTTTGCTCAGCCTCAGTGTTCTGCGTGCAGAGCAGCTTTCCAAAGCTACTTTTTTCTCCCTCTCCAGATGTTCCTGAGGAAGATGCAAATGAGCATCTTAATGTTGCAAAACTGTCAAATACTGGCCAAGGAACCTAACAGGATGTCATCAAGTCCAGCTAGTTTCCTCTCTGATGGGGAATATCTGTATTACTATGAATCATATAAGCAGAGGGTTCACAAGAAAATACATGCTGTTTTCTTATTTCATAACAGACATTTCTCAAATATAGGTTCTGGCAGAAGTAATGCCTGCTTGAGTGTTGTTGGTAAAGTAATAACATGGGTGCAATAATTTATAGTTTTAATTTGAACATTTAACTTAAAATATTATATGTTGTGCTTGAGTGTGATGTGTTCATGTTATAGAATTATATGTTTATGATTTTGTAATAAAAGATTTTGCAATAAAAGAAGTGTTATTTGTGCCAGACATTATCATGCATATCATCTATTATCATGCATATCATCTTAAATTATTTTATTTTCTCATTAATACTAGCTCCTAGGTGTCATCTCAGGCTGTGACTGTTGACACATTGTTTTACAGTATTTGCTATGATAAGTAAAGGTGGTTCTACCTCACAGAACATAAGCAGACTTGTTCAGCCTCTTCCCTGCTGAAATAGGACCTGGTGTAAAAACCAACATTTTTCCTTTAGTATTCCCTCAAACCATCATTAGTTTTGTGTCTTTGTTTTCTTCCTAGGTCACATCATTTTTAAGGTACTAAAAGTATCACAAGGTCTCATTTCTCAGTACAGCAGATGAGAGTTCAGAGTTTCTCTGTTGATCTCCTGGCAGAAAGAAAGGGAATTGTAAGGTCTGTGTCCAACCCTAATTGATTCTACCCAATGAGAGCATCTGTTCTACTTTGGACTAGCCAGAATTGAACTTTGAGAACATTTGAAAAAGAAGCAAAACTAAAGAAAGACCTTAGAATTTTGGCTAATTAAAAAATTCTGCAGGAAGATGGTATAGAAAATGCCACCAAGTTGTCCTACCTGATGGGTAGGAAACAGGTATTTATCCATCACTGTTAGAGAGGTGTTCTAGGATGTTAACATCCAGGCACCTGACCTGCCCAACACATGGGCTGAGTGAGCACTGTCCTGCAGAGAGTTCCCAGGAACTTATTGTAAGTAGCTGTGGGCCTGGTAATGTTGGTTGCAGAGGGTATAGAAGGGGAGATGCAAATCCACAAAGTGAGAGTTCTTATGCTGGAGCCATGACTGGGTTTCAGTGGTTCACCAACCGCTAGAAACTAACTATTTTTGAAATTCTGTATACATGAACACATATGTATTTTTCTAGAGAGAGAAATCAAGATTTAATCAGTTTCTCTAAGTGGTCGGTGAGGCAGAAATGGTTAAAAATAAGGAGCCAAGACAATTAAAAGAGTTACTCACTTTAGGCTCTCTTATATCAGATAACCCGAATTAATTTTGTATCTGTAAATATATGAATAATACTTAAACACTTAGTGGACAAAGGGATAAATTAGGTCACTATGAATAGTTTAAGAGTGACACATCTGAATCTTTCTGAATAATAATTAATACTTTTTATTAATATGAGATAAAATAATAATACTACAAGAATGTCCATAATAAAAATAGAAATCAATAAAGTGTATTGATAAAATCTCAAAATATAAGGCATATTCTTAGTGTCAAATTTAAGCAAAGTTTCCTTCTCTTAATCAACTCTCTTCAAATTTGAAGTGAGCAAGAGACTAGTTCCAGAGAAAAGCTGCAAAAGTATGCCTGCATGATGGAATTTGGTCATGTTATTCCATCTACTCAGTTAAATTATACTTAAAGGTTACACTACCACTTCTTCAAAACCATAGCCACTCAAGAGTACTGTGGCTTTTGGTGGCTTTTATATATGGTTTACATTTACATTTGTAAAATTAGTACACCGTTAATTGTATTCCTTCTAAATACTTCTCAAGAATTCTGTATAAATTCAAAGATAGTATAGGCAAAATGAATTCAAATGAGTATTGTTTATAAGTTTCTAAGACAAAAAATAAAATGAAAGTACTTCTAATTCTAATATTACAGAAGATACAACTTGCTTTCCTTTAATAAAAGATATCTGCCACCTATGTTTGAACCAGCTATTTCAAGCCAATCTTCCTGTCCTTGGAGCAGAGGGCTGCACCATTTTAACCCTACACTCTGCCCACGCCTTTACCCATACATCAAGTCTCTCATCTAAATACTGTTTTGTTAATGTTTTCCTGGGTGCATTGTTCAATGCTAATTTGTTACTATGAAGCCCATAATGACTTTTAATTGTAACACCTACTGTCAAATGCTATCATTTAAGTCTCAATGGATGTCACTTTCACTTTCTCACTCAGAAAAAAATACATTTTCCCTCCAAACATCTGCGTTAGCATATAATTTATGTTTTTCTTGAATAGCATAAGTGAGTTAAAAATGTTAGCTTCTCAAATTATTATCTAATGTGATTTAGCCTAAGTAGGAAAAACTCCTACATTTCTCGGTCTATCCATAATCTATACATAACAGATACAACACCACCTTAATGTGTACCAAAAAAACAACGTGTTCTGTTACTGAAAAAAAAATATCTGAGATTCCAGCCAAGATGGAGGCATAGGCAGAAATGCTTGGCTTCTTCACACAACCAAAAGAAGAATAACAAGCAATATAAAAACAAAAAACAACCAGAACTGCCAGAAAACCATTTGCATGAGTGTCCAACAACCAAGGAGTTAAAGAAATATTCATCAAGACTTGTAGGAGGGGCCGAGTTGGGCAGTCAGGGCAGAGAAGACACGCAGCAAGGGTATAGACTGTGTGGTGACCTCACATCAGCATTCAGAGGATGAACGACAGGGGAGTAAGACAGATCTTGAAACCCAGAGTTTCAGTGCAGGAAACTAAAGATTCAAAACTCCTGGCTGTAAAAATCTGTGGGGGTTGCAGCAGGAGAAGAAACTCACAGACTCACAAGAGAGTTTGTTGGAGAGGCTCACAGGGTCCTAGAATGTACACAAACCCACCCACCAGCAAATCAGCATCTGAAAGGGTACAATCCACTTGTGGGATGTGAGAGAAGTGTCAGAAAGTGGGACAAGATCTGAGAAGTGGCATTGTTCTCTTTCTGACCCCTCCCCCCACAGACAGTGCCACAACACAGCAAAGAGGGTTGCCTCACCCTGGGGAATACCTAAGCCTCCACCACTTACCATGTAACAGGTGCACCAAGACAAAGGGAGATAGCCCAAGTGAGAGAACAAATCAAAACTCCAGAAAAAGAACTAGTCAATGAGGAGATAGACAACCTATTTGATGCAGAATTCAAAACACTGGTAATCAGGATGCTCACAGAATTGATTGAGCTTGGTTGCAAAATGAAGGAAGAAATGAAGGGTACCCAAAGTGAAATCAAGCAAAATATACAGGGAACCAACAGTGAAGGGAAAGAAACTGAGACTCAAATCAATGATTTGCAATAAAAGGAAGAAATAAATATCCAATTGGAATAGAATAAAGAAACAAGAATTAAAAAAAAAATTAGGAGAGGCTTAGGAATCTCTAGTACAACTTCAAATGTTCCAACATCTGAATCATAGGGATGCCAGAAGAAGAACAAGAAATTTAAAATTTATTTGAACAAATAATGAAGTTAAGCTTCCCCAACCTGGTGAAAGGAAATAGACTTCCAGGAAGTCCAGGAAGCCCAGAGAGTCCCAAAAGAAATTGGACCCAAGGAGGAACACACCAAGGCACATTATCATTAGGTTACCCAAGATTAACATACAGAGAGAGCCCTGGCTGGTGTAGCTCAGTGGATTGAGTACTGGACTGTGAATCAAACGGTCACCAGTTGGATTCCCAGTCAGTGCACATGCCTGGGTTTCAGGCCAGGTCCCCAGTAGGAGGCACATGAGAGGCAACCACACATTGATATTTCTCTCCCTCTTTTTCTCCTTTCCTTTCCCACTCTCTAAAAATAAATTAAAAAATAAAATCTTTTTTAAAAGATAAGGAGAGAATCTTAAAAACAGCAAGAGGAGAGAGTTACCTACAAAAGACTGCCCATAAAGCTATCAGCTGATTTCTCACAAGAAACCTTACTGGCAAGAAGGCACTGGAAAAAAGTATTTGAAGTCATGAAAAGCAAGAACCTACATCCAAGATTACTCTATCCAGCAAAGCTATCATTTAGAATGGAAGGGCAGATAAAGTGCTTCCCAGAGAAGGTCAAGTTAAAGGAGTTCATCATCACCAAGCCTTTATTATATGAAATGTTAAAGGGACTCATGTAAGAAATAGAAACAAGTATAAAGGACACATGGATAAAAACTAGGGGTGGGTGGAAATTGGAGGGAGGAGGGAAGGGCTGGGTGGGTGGGTTGGGCTAGGAGTAAAAGATAGAAAATTGTACTGCAACAACAATTAAAATAAAATAAAATAAAGAAATAGAAAATCAAAAACTACAGTAAAATGACAACAAACTCACAACTATAAACAACTGAACCTAAAAAATAAAAACTAAGTAAACAACTAGAACAGGAACAGAATCACAGAAATAGAGATTACATGGAGGATTATCAATGGGAAAGGAGATGGGAAGAAGGGGGGAAATGGTACAGGGAACAAGTAGCATAATAGGTAAGCACAAAATAGACAGAGAAGTTAATAATAGTATAGGAAATGCAAAAGACAAAGAACTTATACATATGACCCATTGACATGAACTAAGGGGGGATGCTGGAGGGTGGATGGTACAGGGAGGAGGGGGATAAAGGGGAGAAAAAATTGGGACAACTGTAATAGAATAGTCAATAAAATATACTTTTAAAAAATCGTAGGCTATATTTTCATAGCTCATCAACTATTTTTGTCAATTAAAATAAATATTGTTTTAGAAATTGCTGTCATATTTTAAGCATTTATCACTGTATATGGTATAATAAATTTTATTGAAATATTAAGCTTGCCCTTATCATAATTAAATTCCAATGAAAAACATGTGAGTATTGAACTTATCTCAAACTTTATGTTGAAAGATGTCCCTCAAAAAGTTATATTATTAAATTATGAGCTCATATATATGTTTATGACTATCTCACCACATGATTAGACTTTAGATACAACTCAGTGAAAGCTTTTCTAAAATTAGTAAGACAGTAGTTTTATTTAGCACTTCAATGTTATAGAACCAGTGTGCTTATCTTTTTATTGATATGCCAAATTTATTGTTTCATTGAGCCACCTAAACTATTTGTATATTTGGAAATAATTTTTGCTTATATATAAGGACAAAGATTAGAAAAGAAATTATAATAATTTTTTCAGCTATATCTCAAAAGGTCATGACTAGTTAAGGAATGGTGTTAGGAAGAGTGACATATGTGTCTAAATTATCCTCTGATGGAGGTAGGAAAAGATAACCTGTGGTGAAATATGCTGGTAGGGTTCTTTGGGCAGATTTGGGAGAGTATGTCTCATCTAAAATTGCAGATGATCAAAATCCTAGATATGCACAAGGTCAAGGGCCAAATGAGAGACACAAAGGAAACCAATCCAAAGTAGAGAAGAGCCCTGGCTGGTGTAGCTCAGTGGATCTGAGTTCAGGCTGTGAACCAAAAGGTCACCAGTTCTATTCCCAGTCGGGGCACACACCTGGGTTGCCCGCCAGTTCCCTGGTGGGAGGGCACTTGAGAGGCAACCACACATTGATGTTTCTCTCCCTCTCTCCCCTCCCCTCTCTAAAAATAAATAAATAAAATCCAAAATTAAAAACAAAATAATATCAGAAAGTCAAAATTAGAGAAGAAACAAAAAACAAAAGAAGTTGTCGGGATCAGAATGTGAAGAAGCAAACCATGGACCTAGGCTGATTTTTGTGCATTTATAGGTGACTCTGTTGCACAGAATGTATGAAGGGCAAGTTACATATGGACAATCATTGGGCAAGGACAACAGGGGGTAAAGGAAGAGAGGAAGGATTGAATGTGGAAGAGGAGGGGTGGGCAGGACTGGGGAGAGCAATGGGGGGGGTAATGAGGACAGCTGTAATTCAATGGCAATACAATTTTTTTTAAATACAAAGTAAAAATCTTTGCTATCCTTAAAAAGAAAGATCTGAGGGATTTTAACACCTGAAATACCTGGAAGCAGTCATTCTCAACCTACAAATAAAATAGGAGCTGGTGGAAAGTAAAACCAACCACTAAACCCAAGTTGAATCAGAATGAATATCTGGAAGTAATGAAAATGGAAAGCATCAAAACACAAGGATGAATTGAGTCAGCTGGTAAAGAACAAGGATGAAGAACAAGGAAACATTCAGCACCTAATTGCAGGTTTTCATGTCCTTCTGCTTTTTTATGGAAAATGGAAGTAGGAAATAGTTGTTGCTTACTTTACTCAATGAATGATTATGTAGATAAGGGAGTAAAGTACTTCCAGATACCTTTCTTGACAGAATTTCACTTTATGTAAGAAGAAAGTAAATGGGTGAGATTACATTAGGGACAGTTATATGAGAGAAAAAGCTGTAAATCACTGAAATTTAATGATAACATTGCTAGGCTTACTAATCCATAAAACAATAACTCACTGAAACATGTACACTATAGGTAAAATTTCAATTTTTACAAACACCTTATATTGTGAGTGCAAGATCAAAGACTGAAATGAGAAGGCAAACATTTATTTTTAAAATAGGAATAGTAGGAGTGATGGAAACATTTTTTAAAAAAAGATAAGAGCAATGTGTCTGTGAGGTATAGATGAAAAACTAAAGCTATAGGCTGACAGTGACCAGAGGGGAGAGGGGAGGGAATTTCAGGGGAAAGGAGAAGGGTTTGCAGGAATATGTATAAATGACACATGAACAAAAGCAATGAGGGGTGGAAACAGGAGGGAGAAGAGGAGGGCTGGGGGGTGAGATGGGATGGGAGTAAATGGCAGAAAATTGTACTTGAACAATTAAAACAACAACAAAAACAAAACTAAAGCTAGAAACCTGGAAATTTTCCATCTAGTCCTGAAGCATTGTTAACTCATGGATAAATACTCAAGGCATAAAAACATTAAGAATTTTTATTAGTGATAAATTATTTTCAACTTGAAAATATTCTCAGCCTATTTTGAACTTATGATTAAATATTTTCTCTAATCTTCTAGCTCTTTTTTTCTCAGGGTAAGTCTTATTCATTTTTCAGAATTCAGGTGAGGAATCATGACTCAATCACCCCAAAACACACACACAGAACACACACACACCTCCTACTATTGTGGAGTCTGATTTAGATACCCCTCCTTTAGTTTTTTCAAAACACACTCCACCTCCTTGTCTTCATGCACATGTCATATTTTAATTTCAACTGGTGTGCTTCCCGCACTCAAATGTGAATCTCTGAGGACATAAACAGTGACTTCCTCTACCTACTGCTTACTGCTCAGTGCTTGGCACCTTAGTGTTCATTGAATTAATGAGTACATAAATGTTTAGCAAGAGTTCACTGCATTTCACAAAACACTGAACAACAATCATAATGTATATACATACAAGGTCTGTCCAGACAGTCTCCAGCCATGTAACATGAAAAATAGTGATATTTACTGAAGAAGATATAACATACAAGAAACATTGTACATAGGATGATGACACCTCAGTCCCCTTCAGAATAGGCACCTTGGGACCTCACACAGCTTTCCCAGCATCTCATCCACTGTTCAAAACACTTGACAAAATGCTTTGTTGGTATCATCATCAGCTGCCCCATTGTATTTTCCTGAATCTCCTCGATGGTCTGAAATCTCTTCCTCTTCAAAGGAGATTTTAGTTTTGGGAAAAGCCAGAAGTTGCAGGGTGCCAAATCTGGGCTGCAGTGGGGCTGAGTCACCTGGGTGATTTGGTGTTTTGCCAAAAAACTCTGCACAAGATGTTCCACACCAGAAAGTGGGTTGTCATGATGAAGCTGCCAAACACCAGTTGCCCATAGCTATGGCTGTTTTCATCTTATTGCCTTTTTCAATGAATGAAGAACATCGAGGTAGTACTCATTAATTGTTTGGCCTGGAGGGATGTATTTGTGATGGACAACACCTTATATCAGAAAACACAGTTAACATGGTCTTGATCTTGCTATGACTTTGTCATGTCTTCTTCAGGAGGGAAGAACCAGGAAACTTCCATTGGGATGACTGGGCCTTCACTTCCAGATAATAGCTATAGACCCATGATTCACCTCTGGTTATGATCTTCTTGAGGAAATCTGGTTCACTGGTAGTGGTTTGAATCAAGTCATTAGCAACTGAGCACAATGTTGCTTCTCCTCTGGTAGCAGAAGATATGCTATGAATTTCACCATGACACATTTCATGCCAAGATCATGAGTCAAAATCCCAGACACAGTAGTTTTTGGAATCCAGGTCAGCTTTTAGTTCTTACACTATCAGTTGCCAACCTTTGTTGATTGCAGCCCATTCACATTTAACATTTCCAGGTTCTTTGCTTGTTGCAGGCCTTCTAGAATGTGGATCACTTTCAACATATTTGTCATCTTTAAAGTGTTTGTGCCACATTTTTATTTGCACTGCACTCATTGCATCATCCCTGAAAGCTTTCTGAATCATCTGAATAGTTTCTGTATAGGAATGTTCAAGCTTAATGCAAAATTTGAAGCAGACTCACTGTTCTATTCCCTCAGTCAGTCATTTTGAATGCAACAACTATGCAGCACGTATGCTCACTCAACAGCAACTACTGCCCCTACTGACTAACACAGTGAAGTCATCATTGTTCATGTATGCACATCCTACTCCACCCTCTTTGCTGCCAGGTTAATGTATGTCATGCAAACCATTCTTGTTACATTAACAATGGCTGAACTTTTTTCCAGGAGACCTCATACACTAAAACTTTGCATATGCTTTGCAGGGGAACCCTTATCCCAACCCCTTAACAGAGCAATCTAAGGCTTTTATAGTTGGAGGCACACAAATTGGAAAAAAGCTTATCGTCCCCTCTTTCCTTTTCCCCAACTGTTCCTGGGATAAGCTGAGAATGGGACTCAGGGTAGTCTTTCTAAAGGAAAGGTTTGGACAAAGTTGTTGTTCCACACCCTCTGATGTCCATTTAATAGAGATAATTCTTATCACATTTTGGGGAAAAGCATGTCACTTTTTGATCAGTGACTTTACAAAGGGCTTTAAGATAGGACGGATCTCTGAAGCACAAAAAGTCAGGGAAGCAGAAATGGAAGCAGGGAAAACAAACCTTATAGTTATTGAGTACCCTCTATGGCTGAACACTTATGTACAAAGTTCATTTCTTTTTTATAAAAAATATTTATTTTTAGGGAGATGGGAAGGGAGAAGAAAGAGAGGGAGAAAAACATCAACGTGTGGTTGCCTCTCACATGGGGACCTGGCCCACAACCCAGGCATGTGCCCTGACTGGAAATTGAACTAGTGACCCTTAGGTTTACAGGTCAGCACTCAATCCACTAAGCCACACTAGCTAGAGCACAAGGTTCATTTCTTCCACACAACCACCCTGCTAGAATATATGAACTCTCATTTTATTGAGGCTATGGAAGACTGCCTCAACTAGCTCTGTACATATGGTTTGACTCATCTCTAACAATAGCAATGGAAGATATAACCCAACAATAATAAATGCAGAGATTACAAACAGTGGACAAAGAAACTCCAAACACTCTGATACTTACTTATCAAGGCAAACAGCCCTGTGTTTCTGAGAGCATCCTTGTATTCTAAGAAAGTTTAATAATGAGTGTTACTAATGATTGTAAGTAACAAAGATTAATATATATTCAGTATACTCTGTTTTGGAAAGTATATAATATGCTTTGTAATTTGTTATTATTAAGTTAATATTAAAACTTCAAAAATTTACAAGTAAGCTAGTTCTCAACAAACTGAAAATTCCAATGAAATCAAACAATTCACTCTTTGATGTGGTTAAAGATTTGACTACATTTTTTGCGTCAGATGATTGCTTAGATATTAGAGGCAGTTCTCAAAGTTATAGAATCATGAAGGCTAATGTTTAGAATATCTATTTCTTTCAAGTCTGTCTATGAAACTACAGTAAAATTTTAATAAATAATAACAAAGTGAAATGCAGTGTTAAATTATTTGCACAGGGATAGACAAGTTTGCATTTACATTATTTATGTACAATTACAGAAATTATTCATAAATCAAAATCTCTAGGTGAATCCTTAAGCAAATCAACAGAAGTATTGATTGGAATTCACTTCCTCTGGGTCTTGTCTTTGGAGATCATACTGAGATTTTCACATATCTAGAGGCACAGAAGGGGTTACATGAAAAAAATGAAGTGAAAGAGTAAGATTTTTTTTTAAACAAATTATACAGGCTGAGAGGATTGTTCACTCTTAAATGGCTCTTCAAGTCACAAGAGAAGAATGAAGACTTTGTCACTTTGTTCTGGGTGACATGTTGACAGATAGCAGGCCTTTGATAGCTCAGTGGAAAATGAAGGTTTTATATGCCTATAATAAGGACATTAACAAATTTGACAGTAGACAGCAGCTTGTACAAACTGCTGTGCTGATATCATTCTCTATCCAAAGACAACAAATAATGATAATGATGAAAATTAAGCAATGAGGATAAAATCAATCAGTTTAGAAAGAATACTGGAAATAAAGTCAGACACAGGGCTCCAATGCATCTGAGGTCTTTAGAATGGCTAATATTTCAGGTGTTTGGTTATTACCAGCCCAGTGCCTTTTCTTTATCCCTGAATCTTTAATCTCTTACCCAGCCTGCAAATGAATCTGAAAATCTTTGAGGCTGCATTTGCTATAGACTTATCTTTTGGAAGACAGTAGAGAATGCCTCAGAAATAAGTCACTATTGAGAATCAAAGGCCAGGAATAGACTATAAATTAAGTTTAGTAAATTATCTGTGACTAAATATAAACATCATATATGTACACAGTATGTTTAACATATGCCAAGCACTTTACTAAATCTAGAATTAAATAAGATAAACAAGATCAGTTTTCTTAACATTTACATTCAAGTGATATAGAAAATTAGTCAAATAAATGAACAAACTCATTAACAAACATGTACATAAATTTTGTTATGAAGGAAATAAATGAGGTGGTGAGCTAGAGAGAGTAACCAAGGAAGGATATGGTAGATAGGTGATCAGGGAAGGCCTCTCAGAAAAGGTGACATTTGAGCTGAGACCTAATGGATAAACATGATCAAGAGAGAGATGGGGATGCTGGAGGGGAGAGGCAGCAGTGAATGTTCTAGAGAGAGGAAAGAGAAAATACAAAAGCCAAAAGATGGGGAAGGATTAAAAGAATTGAAAAAGAGCCAATGTGGTTAAAGCAGAGTGACCAAAAGGGATAGCAATGTGAGAGGAATTTGATGATAAAGGGAAGAGCGAGTTATGCAGGACCTTTTAAACTTAAATATTGTCCTGGCTGGTGTGGTTCAGTGGTTGAGTACTGGCCTGCAAATCAAAAGGTTGCTGGTTCAATTCCCAGTCAGAGCACATGTCTGGGTTGTGGGCCAGGTCCCCAGTAGAGGGCACATGAGAGGCAACTACACATTGATGTTTCTCTCCCTCTCTTTCTCCCTCCCTTTCCCTCTTTAAAAATAAAAAATCTGTTTTAAAAACTTAAATTTTGTTGAATGATTAATTGAAACCTAGGAGTTAGAGAGGGCGATCATCCTTATGTTGATGGCAGCTTGAATGCCCATGGAAAGAAATAAATGAAGGACTTGCTTATGGATTGCTATTGGGATGAGGCAAATGGAAGAATCAAAAATGTCCCTTACATCACTGGCCTGAGCTACTGAGATGGGATATTAATTGAAGAAAAACAGGTACAATCAGAAGTATTACATTATAACTTGCGTACAGAGTCTACAAAAGGTGTTCCATACTATAATCCTTGGGATTCTTGACTGAACCACACAGTCAAGTAAGAAATAGGATGATATAAGAGAAATATTCTGTAATATAAATTAAAAACTCTAAGGATGAGTATTTATTTTACCACTTAACAATAGAACTGCACAATGGACATTATGGGTCATCTAGTTTTGTTTCCCACTGATCACAGCAATGCCTTTTAATATACCCAGTGATTAGACACTCACTGCTCTATAAGGCAACCACTTTATTTTTGACAAACTCCAATTGTTAAAAAGTTCTTAATATTGAATCAATAATCCATGTAACTACACACATAAAGCTTAACTTCTCAACCACACAGCTGCCCTTGGTGTATTTCTTTATTGCTTCTGGTTTCTAAGTTTGAATCCCAGTTCTAACCATGTCCATTCTTACTTAATGTCTCCATACAAAAAGTGTCAAAATTATAATTTGTGTAATTGTAGTAAGACTTATAATTGCCTGAAATACTTTGATATTCTGTAATTAAAAATTCTCAATCTCTTTGTGACTCAACTTTTCCATTTATAGTGTAGATAATATTGGATATTATTTAAAGTCTTTAAGGAAAAAAATCATTGTAATTATTTTCTGGCCTGTTGATTTATCATCAGTAAAGCTAAAATATATAACTGAACAAAAAAAAACAACCAAAATAATTTAATTTTCATCTGTTGATTGATTTTTCATCTTTTGAAAATTGCTGCCAGCTATTATTTTTTCATCTCCTCTCCTAATTCCTTTTTTTACTATTGTTGAAGTTTGGGAGATAGTAGAGTTAAATTCATGTTGTTCAATGTCAGGATAAACCAGAAATCTAATGATCCAAGTTTACATTCCTTTTCTCCTCTAAAATTATTCATCCAGAAATTTAATTAATGCTAAATTGTTAAATTTGAGACTTTCAAAGGAAAATTCTAATGGAATTATATTTTTTAAGAAAATTGAGTGGTAGAAATAGCTAAGGCAGTATAGAAGAATTAGAAGGTCTCTGGGCTCATTTTGGTGTGGATTTTTAAATAATGAGGTGATCCAAAGTGGATGTTAATAGAAAAGAGATGTTGCTATTATATGGGTTATTATTGTTACCAAGTTAGCAGCTCTGAAGCACAGAGGTGGTTACACGATAGTCACACAAAGGTAACCAGAGTTCATTCCAATGAAAGCTCTAACATTTTGGTAGTTAAGGGTTTCTGATGGCTCATGACTACATGTATTCAGAACCCTGAGCTTCAGAATACCTTCAATGTTAACCTCAAAACACCACTGGTGAAATCTTCTACCACCATGCACAACTGGCTTTCCATGAGAGTAGTATGCACTAGATATAATTGCCTATAATACATTCACTATCTTAGCAGTAATCACATCTCAAAGGAAAGTTTTCCTTGAAATAAAGTTTCTTTAGGAAACTATAATAGGAAGGATAGGAAAGTATGATAATGATTTGAGGGTTTCAGATCATTGGTTTAGAAGCAATTCTGGTATGTGTTAAGCAAATGTTATAAACTCTGAATATTAAATGGTAATTTATGTCAAGTTTGGGAGACTGCAGATGGTCAAGTGTCTTACAATTCAGACTACTTTATTTGTAACATAAATATCACCAAATACATCATGAACCATCTTACAAAATATGCAAAGTGAAATGAGAAAAAAAAAAGGTGTCAACATGAATAGTTACCAATGGACACAGACAATTCTTAAAGTAATTCCATAAAAGATGCTTTGAAAGATCTCAAGTCCTCTTGAACCAACAAAATATGCCATGTTCTTTGTCCCTTCTTCCTCCTTCACCTTTGCAAATTTTAATGACATTCTGTTTTATATAGTACTATGACTGTATGTTGTTCTTTTTAGGATCTAAGTTTCTTAAACAGTCAGGTCCCACCTGTTATCCTTTCTTCTCTTTTTCCCACCTAAAAATTTACATTTCCAGTCCAAACTAAGTTGAGACATTTAAGAAGAAGCCAACTCACTTCTATTCTTACAAAAAATATATAAGAATCCTTTCCACATACTGGAAGTCTTGCTTTATTCCTTGAGGCTTATTCCTATTCTGACTATGTTCCCATCTTTGCTTTGAAGACTTGTTCTTCCAGTATTTTCCAACTATATGTAACCTGTGTGTATAAAATTGCAAATACACCAAAATTGTTTACAGATGCCCCTATCAAGGAATGGAGTCTATTTCTCCACCCTTTGAATTGGGACTGGTCTTCTGACTTGTGTTGGCCACTAGAATGTAGTGGAAGTATTATATGGTGAGTTTCCATCCTAGAACCCAAGATATTTTGTGCATTTTTGTTCTTGCTGCTGTCGAATCTGCCATCATGTGAACAAGCTCAGATAAGTGTGCTGGAAGACAGAGGCCATGTAGAAAGAGGTCAAAGCCCTCCCAACCATTCCAACTAGGTCATCATAAAGACTTGTGACAACTTACCAAATCATCATAGATGTATGAGCAAACCTAGATAATATCAGCTGACTTCCATCCAGACCAGAAGAACCACCCAACAGAACCCAGCCCATAGTTGATGTATAGAATTGTGAGCTAGATAAGTGCTGCTGACAGCTTAGAAGCAAAGACACCACAGTAGCAACAGATATCTCCTGAACCCAGATGTTGATTTCTAATATAAATATTCAATAAAAGAAACTGAGGCTCCATAGAGAAATGGCTGATTCTAGGACTAGGGCAAAGAATACCCAAGATGAACTAGAGCCTAATTAAAAGTTAAGGAGTGCTAAAAAAAAAAAAAACCCACAATGATGTGGGTATATTGAATAGATATAAGAACCAACTGAATGAGCTTCCAAGGGCCAAAGCTGGAATAATGTAGTATTAGAATATAACCCAAAATAGAAAATATATATCCACGATTGTATATTGATATAGATGACTGACTGACTGACTGAATGAATGAATAAATAAGTAAATAGAGTAGATAAATCTCCCATAGAAGAAGAATTCCAAGTAGATTATGTAGATACCCCAGCTTATGTGTGACCCTGTAGGAAATAGTAATGAATATGCCCACAAGAGTTTCCTTCTCCAGATATTTCCTAAACCACAAACTTCATTGACATATCCCCCAGAACATGTCATAAATCTGTCCACATCTTTTCATTTTCATGACTAGTAACTAGTACAAGCCACCTGGACTCTCAATTCACCCGGACAACTATATAGCCTCCTGATAAGCTCACTGGCTTCCACTCTTAAACCACCACATTACATTGCCCACGATAGCCAGAGATCATTTTCAGATTGTATAAAATGAATAAACTAAACAATAAAACTCTGCTTTCACATTTAGAATAAAATCCAAACTTCATGACTTGTACCCTGTGTACTGATCTTACAACATCCTATTTCATTCTCCTTGTCTTCTGTCATCTCCACTCTGTCCTTCTGTCATCTTTGACACACAACACACCTTTCCACTAAGAGCCTTTGCATACCTGCTTTTTCTAACTACAATGCTCTCTTTCTTAGCTCTTTGCATGGTTGGCTTCTCCTGTCATCATCTTAAAGGCCCTCCTTGAGCACATAACACAAATTAACAGCTAAGTCACTGTGCATCATGAACCATTATTATACTTTCTTGTCCCTATGACAGTCTTAGATTGGTGGTCTTCAGCAGAGTAACTGCTTCTTCATGAGGTCATTCAGGAACCCAGGCTGATGGTTGTTGTGCCATCTTAAACACATGACTTATAAAGTCACCCTGGGAGGCCACACACATTCTAATCATCCCAAAAGAAGAAAAAGCATGGAGGAGCACATGGGAGAGGTTTTCATGCAGTAGACCTGGAAATAGCAGACCTCACTTATACTCATATTCTAACAGAAAAAAAAAATGACTCACATGTAACTACAAAGGAAGGTGGAAAATAAAATCTAGCTCTGTGCCCAAAGAAGAGGGTCTGATTTTCCATGAACAGCTGGTAGTCTCTGCTTCATGAAAAGCAGATCTAGGTACTTCATATATACTTTGGATAACTTAGAAGAAAAATGAGACATTTGGATAATATCTCAATTTAGTAGGGAAATGCTAGCTCCTGAAACCCCAAATCTCCCACATTTTTAGCACCATAAAAATCAATTTATTACTCCAAGTTAGAAGGCACCTTTCTGCTATCTTGAGATCTAGCATTCCCTAGGGCTTCAGAATCTTCTCTATCTATCCATGGATGGGAGCAAGCACAAAGAAACCACACCTACTTCTTAAAAGTCCCAACCCAGAAATCATACATCACTTCCACTTATATTCTACTGATAAAAACTAGTCACATTGCTACATGTAGACATAAGGGAAGCTGGAATGTAGTCTCCACCTTCCACTCCATGCTAGGGAAAGGGAACATAAATTTTATTGGACCAATAGCCTTTTCTACCACAATTAGTCTTACCAAAACAAGGCCCACCCATTTATTTCCAACTTAGAACATGCTACTGAAACATAAACAAAATAAGCTATTTTGAACATAGTATTATCTTACTTCCTGTTATATTTGCATAGCATCAGATTTCCTTTGAGACACAGGATGTACATGTAAATATGCCACTTGTTTGCTTAAATTCCTTTAATGAAACCCATTACTCTTAGAATAAGTACAAATTCTTTACCATGACTAAAATGTCCTATGAATTTTATCTACCTCTGACCTCCCCAACCTTCTCTCTTATATCCTCTCCTTGGTTCTCTGGGCTCTGATCACTCTGAACCACTTTTTAGTTCTTTAAATGCTCCATTCCCACTACCAGGACTTCTCACAAATATTCTAGAATGGTTTCTCCCAACTCTCTTCATAGCTGACTTATTCTCTCCCTTAGTGCTGAAGCTCACTTGTCACCTTGTCAGAAAAGTCTTCACTGGCCAGCTTTCTAGTGGGACCTCCCAAATCTCTCTTCTTTCCCACTACTCTCATCACTTTATCATAGCAGCTGTTTCAATCTGAAACAATGTTGCATAATGGTTTGCTTGTCTGCTATCTGTCTCCCCACTAGAATACACTTTCCATGGCAGGGACCACATCATTCTTACTCCTCTAACCCTGCTTTATGTAGTGCTTAGTACATAGTTAGCAATTAATAAATATTTGGAGAATGAATGAATGGACCCAGTCAAATCCAATCATACACCTTAAATGAATTAATTCATTATTACTGCTGAAAAAAAAATGTGAGAACATGACCTTCTGGCAGGAGCTCAGTAGTACCATCTATATCAAGGAAGACAAAACAAAAGCCAAGCCACTCCACACTGATGCGTCCCTGACCCTGTGTTACAAGTAATCAAAGAGAATGCATTGACCCACTATGACTTTCTAAAAGAAATTGCCAATGAGCCACCCACAGTGTACAAGATATCAAGAAAACCTTTCAGGAATGAGAGAAGTAGTGATGGGGTGGGGAATCAAGAAAATATGAGCATTCACCTCTCCACAGCTGTTTGAAACCAATGAGTTCTTCTTCCAACTGAATTTAATCTTTGGACAGGCTTGAATAACTTGCTCCATAAAAAAAAATCAAAGGATGCCTTTTCTGGGGACAGAAAGATGTAAATACAGTGGTCTGGCAGGGAAGAGGGAGAAAAGGAGGTTGATAAACAGGGACAAAAAAATTTTGGCAGTCAAAAAAAGGTGCTGTATATTAGCTACTGCAATCTGAAATGGCCCAGTGGAGATCAGCATAACATCTGCCTTGCTCATTTCCTGCATGTCTACATATTCATGCCCAGCTTTCAGAATTCTCTGGAGGCACTTGAGTATATAGAAAGATGAGTTCCAATGAGCTGCAGCCTCCTGCGTTGCTGAAGGGTTACAAAAAGAAATCTGGCTTTTCTGATTCAACTTCAGCCTCAAACATTTTTGAGCCTTTGCTAACCCATGCATATTTTAGGTACATGTGGGAGAAGAAATAAAAGATCAATCAAATACTCCCATAAGTTGGATAAATGTACACAAACTGTCTTAGGGCTACATGTTAGAGAAAGGTCCCTGAACTCAGAACTTGGGTTTCAAATCCTGGTTCCACCTCTTATTAGCTATGTGGGGATGTCACTTACCTGCACTGAACTCAGTGTCTTGATCTATAAAATAAGCAGATACATGTTGTGAGGATCATCTAATATCTGTGAAATATCAAACATGCAATAAGTATTCAATTAATTATATTGTTTATTATTGAGAATAATCCAAGCATCCATCAAACTCTTTCATAACAAGTTGAGGGTTTGCCTAAATTATCAGCTCTGCCTTTAACCTTGGCTTTAGTCAACAAGCCACAGGTTTTTGGCATTGAACAATATACTAAGTCCAATAAACTACTTCCACATGTTCAAGTTTTTGGTTATACTGTTCCTTCTGTCTCATCCATCCTACATCTTGTCTTTTAAAAGTTAGTGTTTCAGTTAAGCTTTGCTGGGTACTCTCCCAGTCATATTTGTTCTCTTTTTCCTCCACACCGATTTCTCCATTTATTCATGCTCTCCATAAGCAATTATTGAGAACCCGATAGATGCCTAGAAAATAAAGATGAATAAGACACAGCCACCATTTTCACAGTCTAGTGAGAAAGATTGAGAATTGAACAGATGATTACATCCAAGCATGATACGTTCAGTAAAGTGTACACATGGTACTTGGGAGCTCATGGGAGAGACTGTCCTCCAACAGCAGTTGCTTATAACCTCTGGTTCATGGTCACTTTGATTTTCTTTGCCTCATAGTTATTGCTAATATAATCACATTTCTGTTATACTTGAAATTCTTGAGGCCAGATGTTGTCTTTCTGTGTTTGTATTCCTTTGTCTAGCACTATACATTTGTTACAAATAGTAGGTGTCCAATAAGTGTGGTATAAATGTTTTGTTACTATGTGGATGGACTAAAGAATCAGTAGTGGGCACTTGCAAATGTCTTGGTTTATCTTGAAATATTCATGTTCTGTCAAAGGCAATATGTAGTACATAAGAACTGGGGTATTAAAGCCACATAACCTGAGTTGAAATGCCTGTAACAGTCTTTTAATAACTGTTTACATTAGCAAAGCCCCAATCAGGCTGTCCCAATTTCTTCATCTGTTAAATGGAAGTGATAATAATAGTGTCTACCACATTAGATTGCTATAAGGACTAAATAAATAAATCTACTATTTAAAAGTACTTAAAAGGTGCCTTAATTGTAGCTTCTAACAAATATTAGCTATTATCTCTTTCTAAACAGACTTAAAGGCCTTCATTCCTGTAGAACATGAACTACCTTGGATGGATCAAAAATTCAAATTTCAAGGATAAAACATTTTCAGTTTTGATCTTTGATACTTCTTCCAAGTCTAGTGGCAATGCCAGTCTATTACAAACCCAGAAACTGCTGACTTAAAACTTTTACAAGGCATATCTTTACCTTTTTTGATCACACTAAAAAAATATAATGCCATCTTGGAAAAGTTCAATTTGAAATCACCACATCTATCCATTGACTAATAAAAGCCTCAATAGAAATAATAAATGAGGACATCTGGTCAAGATGGAGACAGAGGTAAACATGCCTTGCCTCCATGCATGACTACAGGAAAAAACAAATATCACCCAGAATTTTCATAAAATAGAGCTGTGTAGAAGTCTGACAACCAAAGGTTTAAAGAAGTCACTTTTATCCACACAGGTAGAAGGGGAAGAGATACAGACAGGCACAGAGGGACATGGAGAAGCACTGAAAGACATAGAGAAGTGTGGAGAAGTGCAAAGATACAGAGTGGCATAGAGAGGAAAAAAGAAGGGAATAGGTGCTCCCATTTCCATAGGTAGTGGATTAAAATTGGGAGCAATACTTTGGAAGCAAGGGATACCAGCCCCAGACCAGACCACCCAGCCCAGGGTTCCAGCATCAGGAAGATAAGTCCCCATAACTTCTGTCTGTAAAAACCCATGGGGGGGGGGGGTGGGAAAGCAGAAGAAACTGTGGGATTCTCAAGACGCTACTCTTAAAGGTTTGCAATGCACTTAAGACTCACACAGACCAACCCTCTGGGATATAGTACCAGGGCAACAACTGTAAGGGCACCAGTGGCATATTGGGAGAAAGTGAATAGACTGGCAAAAGGGTGAGTGCTGGGAGACAGCTTCCTCCTGAGCAAAACTCCAGAGGCCAGGTAGTGATATTGTCCCCATTCTGAGCCCTCCCCCTCACAGAGCAACAGCGCAGTGACATGGGTTGCTTTTCCCTGGCAATTACCTAAGGCCCCACCTCATCCAATGTACCAGTGGGCTTTTCTACAATAGGCCCCCTCCTAAGACAGGGAGTCTACTACATAGGAAAACAAAAACAGGGAGACTGACAAAATGAGGAGACAAAGAAATATGGCTCAAATGAAAGAAAAGAACAAAACTCCAGAAAAATAACTAAACAAAATGGAGATATACAACTTATCAGATGCAGAATTCAAAACATTGATTATCAAATGCTCCAGGAACTCATTGGATACTTCAACATAAAAAAGACCCAGGCAGAAATGAAGGTTGCATTAAGTGAAATAAAGAAAAATCTACAGTGAACCAATAGTGAAAAGGATGGAGCCAAGAATCAAATCAACAATATGGAACACAAGGAAATAAAGAGCATTCAATCAGAAGAGCAGGAAGAAAAAAAAATTAAAAAAAAAAAAAAAAAAAAAAAAAAAAAAAAAAAAAAAAAAAAAAAAAAAAAAAAAAAAAAAAAAAAAAAAAAAAAAAAAAAAAAAAAAAAAAAAAAAAAAAAAAACAAGGATAGGCTTAGGAAACTCTGGGACATCTTCAAATGTACCAACATCTGAATCGTAAGGGTGTCAGAAAGAGAAGAGGAAAGTCAAGAAATTGAAAACTTATTTGAAAAAAATAATGAAAGAAAATTTCCTTAATTTAGTGAAGGAAATAGACATACAAGTTCAGGAAGCACAGAGAGTCCCAAACAAGTTGGACCCAAAGAAAACCACAGCAAGACACAGCATAATTAAAATACCAAAGGTTAAAGATAAAGAGAGAATCTTAAAAGCAGCAACAGTAAAGCAGATTGTTGTCTCCAAACAGTTCCCATAAGACTCTCAATTGATTTCTCAAAAGAAACTTTGCAGACTAGAAGGGACTGACAAGAAGTATTCAAAGTGATGAAAAGCAAGAACCTACAACCTAGATTACTCTATCCAGCAAAGCTTTCATTTAGAACTGAAGGGCAGATAAAGTGCTTCCTAACAAGGTAAAGTTAGAGTTCATCATCACCAGGCCATTATTATATAAAATGCTAAATAGAATTATATAATTAAAAAGAAGATCAAAATGATGAACATTAAAATGGCAATAAATTCATAACTATCAGCAATTGAATCCAAATAACGAACTAAGCAAACCAGCAGAACAGAGACAGATTTGTAGATATGGAGATCACCTGGAGGGTTATCAGTTGGGAGGGGTATGGAGGAAAGTGAGGAGAAATACGCAGGAATTAAGAGGCACAAATCGGTAGGTACAAAATAGATAAGAGGATGTTAAGGACAGTATAAGTAATGGAGTAGCCAAAGGACTTATATGCATGATCAATGGACATGAACTGAAAGGGGAGATTGTTGGAGGGCATGGTGGTTCCTACCAGGTGGAGTGTGGCAAATGGGGAAAAGTTAGGACATCTGTAATAGCATAATGAATAAAATATATTTTAAATAATAATAATAATTGTTATTTACTATATTCCTATTACATGTCATGTACTTTATTATTTTCAATTTTTAGAACAATATGCAAGGAAGACACTGTTATGTCCATTTTCAACATGATAAAATGAAGGCTAGGGAGATCAAGTTCTTCACTCAGAGTTACTACTGTTACAAGTAGTTTTATACATCCTCACTCTATCTCACCCCAGTCCTTTCACACTTTATATTATACCTCTAACTAGCTTTAGTTTAGTCTTGCCTTCACTATCCTCCATCTGTTTATTCAGCACCACTGAGAAAGACAAAATTTCCAGACAGAAACAGAAATGGTGGAATTTAAATTTGATCATTAAAAATACTTTGCCTATAATTTCAACAATTTAGTGTGATTCAAGGTGGAGAGAAGGTTTCACACCTACTGATGCCATTCACATCTTCCAGACAGTTCTATAGAAAGGTCAATTAACATGGCTACTGAACTGATTTTCTGAGATTATAAGCATGGATGTTTCAGTATCTCTGTTTGCCAGTTTCAATATTTAATAGCCATTAAATCTAGTTTATCCTTTTTCACATGTTCAAATTATCTTTGCATCTTAAACCCATTAGGTTTTATTCTGTCCACTACAAATTTAGAGAACAGCTGGTCATTGCCATCTTTATAATTATCCTTCATATGGTCTAAGGCAGCACTGTCCAAGAGAATATAATGTGAGCCACATATATAATTTTAAATTAACTATTAGACACACTTTTAAAGTGTAAAATGGGACTAATGAAATTAATTTTAGTAATGTATGAATTTCCTGTGACTCCTATAATAAACCACCACAAACTTGACGAGTTAAAAGGAAACATTTGCTTTTTTTTTTTTTTTTTTTGAGATCCTGGTGCCCAAAAGTCCAAGGTCAGTATCACTGGGATGATATCAAGGTATTAGTAGAGTACTTCCCAGCCCTAGAGGCTCTAAGAGAGATCCATTTCTTTCCCCTTCCAGCTCCTGGTGGCTGCTGGCATTCCTTGGCTTACAGCTATGTCACTGAAATTTCTGTCCCCATCTTCCCACCACCTTCTACTTTGTATGTCCAACTACCTTTATCTCCCTCTTAAAAACATGCATGTGATTACATTTAGGACCCATCCTATAACCCACAATAATCTCCCCAACTCAAGATTCTTAACCACATCTACTAAGATTCTCTTTTCAGGTAAGGTAATATTTACAGGTTCCAAGAATAAGGGTTCAATTTAGGGGGGCATTAATCAACCTATTATAAATAATACACAATGTCTATCCAGAAAAATTCCAACCATTGTTAATATAATGAGAATGATTTGTACAGCATCCACGTAACCAGGAAGCCAAAGAGGGTAGGTCAGAATGTGCATGTGTGAACAATGACAACTTTACTGTCCTAGTCAGTAGGGGCAGTAGATGCCTTTGAATGAGCATGTGTACTCTGTGGCCATCACATTCCAAATAATTGAGGGAGTAGAGCCATGAATCTGCATCATATTTTGTGTTAAGCTTGAACATTCCTCCACAGAAATTATTCAAGTGATTCAGAAGGCCACAGCTTTGGGCAACTGATGATTGGCAGCTTCATCACAATAATGTGTCCACTCATGCTTCACATCTCAAGCAATTTTTTGACAAAACATCAAATCACCCAGGTGACTCAGCCCTGCTACAGCTCAGATATGGTGCCCTGTGACTTCTGGCTTCTCTCAAAACTAAAATCGCCTTTGAAAGAGAAGAGAATTCAGACAGTTGCTTAAATTCAGGAAAATACAAGGGGGTAATTAAAAGTGATTGGGAGAACTGTGTGAAGTCCCAAAGCGCCTAATTTAATGGGGAGTGAAGCATCATTGTTCTGTGTACAATGTTTCTTGTATCTTGCATCATTTTCAATTAATGTCTTGATTTTTTCATATTACATGGCTGGATACTCTCAGGACAGGCCTTGTATTTTATTTCCCAACATATCTAAAATATTAATATTGCAACATGAATTCCACATTTTATTTTAAATCTTCTGATTCTGATGTGCTTTTTAAAATACTTATAATAATACATCTCAATTAGAATCAGCAACATTGCAAATTCTCAGTAACAATTTGTGGTTACAGTACCAAACAGTGTAGTGAGGAATGCTTTAATTTTCTCATTAAACAATTTTCTTGCTCAGAAGTAAGGATGCTTCTGCAATAAAGATATCATCATTCAATTTTTTTCTTCTTATCACAATGAGTATCATTTCAACCCTTCTACCTCATAGGATTTCTATGAAGAATAAATCACAAAAACTCTTAGGAAAATGTAAATAACTATATAGCCCTTCAAAAGTCTTATAGGGGGATCCAAGATGGCAGCAGAGTAGGTGGAAGCTACTCTCTCCTCCTCCCAGGACCAAACAGGAATCACAACTAAACTACAGAAAAATCCTCCTGAATAACGAACTGAATGTTAGCTGGAGAAAAGCCTTATAACCAAGGACTTATGGAAGAAACCATATCACCACAATGAGACTGGTAGGAAGTGTGGAGGCACGAAAGGGCTGTTTGGTCCCATGTGTGGCAGCTGAATTTCTGGAGGGATATTTCAGTGGCTGGAGTGGTTTCCCCTGAGAAGTGTTGGGTCTACACTCCAAACTTGGCTCCCTATCCTAGAGCACCAGAACTGAGAAAGGAACCCAAATAACATCTGGCTGTGAAGAGCAGCAGGGTTTCTCTTTACCATGAAGAGACAGCTAGAGATGTAGAGAGCCATTTAAAGGATCAACAAACAAAATTTCATCTGCAGCCACTTACCTTGGGCTCCAGCAGAGGCCAGCCATAACAGACTAGAGCCATGTGAGGAGAATCTGGGTTTGGTGGCTCTGGAAAGAAAGTTGAAGAGTCAGCCACCAGGATCCCTGTGCTCAGTCATTCCCCATACTGTAAAATTCGTCTTTCTCAGAAGAGCACTCCTCTCCAGGTGGCATCAGCCTAAGGGAAAGCAATAACCCTACCAGAAGGAATCCCTCATTCACCAACCTGTGGAGCTTGAGCCTGGCTGCTGAGGACTACAACTGGAGACACTTTCACTGATTAAGCCTGCCAGAAAG
Organism: Tonatia bakeri; assembly: GCA_004024845.1. Classification (NCBI taxonomy): domain Eukaryota; kingdom Metazoa; phylum Chordata; class Mammalia; order Chiroptera; family Phyllostomidae; genus Tonatia; species Tonatia bakeri. The sequence goes on along the minus strand of PVIA01009487.1, from coordinate 6,653 downwards.
CCTGCAGGCACAGGTGGATATCTAAGAGCATGAAGACTATAAATGGCAAAGCTAAAGACAAGGAAAGAACCTTAAAAGCTGCGAAAGAAAAGCAGTTAGTTACCTACAAGGGAGCTCCCATTACACTGTCATCTGATTTCTAAACGGAAACATTTCAGACCAGAAGAGATTGGCATGAAATATTCAATGTGATGAAAAGCAAGGACCTACAACCAAGACTACTTTACCCAGCAAGGCTATCATTAATATTGAAAGAGAACTAAAGAGCTTCCCAGATGAGAAAAGGCTAAAGGAGGTTGTTACCACCAAACCAGTATTGCAACAAATGTTAAAAGGCCTGCTTTAAAAAAGAAGGGGAAAAAGTGTTAAAAATAAAATTGCAATAAATACATCTATCAGTAATCATTTTACATGTAAGTGACTTAAATGCTCCAATAAAAAATATAAAGTAGCTGAATGGGTAAGAATACAAGACCAACATATATGCTGTCTCCACCTCACCTCTGAACAAAATATACACACAGCCTAAAAGTAAAAGGATGGGAAAAGATATTTTATGCAAATGGAAAGGGGAAAAAATCTGGGGTAGTAATGTTTACATCTGATAAAATAGACTGTAAAGGCAAGGCTATAGAAAGAAACAAAGGACACTACATAATGATAAAGGAAACAATCCAGCAGGATTACATAACCTTAGTAAACATTTATGCACTTAACACAGGAGTACCTAAGTATGTAAATCAAATCTTCATGGACATAAATAGAGAGATCAAAAGAAATACAGTCATAATAGGGTATTTTAACATCCTATTGACATCAATGGATAGATCTTTTAGACAGAAAACCAATAAGAAAACAGCAGCCTTAAACACACCAAATCAAATGGACTTAATTGATATCTTCAGAATTTCACCCCAAAGCAGGAGAATATACATTCTTCTCAAGTGCACACAGAACATTTTCTAGTACAGAGCATGTTATAGGACACAAAAAAGAGTCTAATGAATTTAAGAAGATTGAAATCATATCAAGCATCTTCTCTGACTATAATATTATGAAAGTAGAAATCAATCACAAGGAAAAACTGACAAATACTCCAAAACATGGAGGTTAAATAGCATGTTATTAAACAATGAATGGGTCAACAAAGAGCCTGAGGAAGAAATGAAAAGATACCTTGAAACAAATAAAAATGAGAACACAACAATTCAAAATTTGTGGAACAGACCAAAAGCAGTCCTAAGAGGGAAATTCACAGTAGTACTGGCATATCTCCAAAAATAAGAAAAAGCTCAAATAAACAATCTAACTTTACACTTAAGGGAACTTGAAAAAGAATTATAAACAAAGCTCAAAGTATGTAGAATAAAGGACATAATAAAAATCAGAGCAGAATAAAATCTAAAAAACAATACACAAAATCAATAAAGCTAAGAATTGTTTTTTTTTTTTAAGAAGATTGACAAACCAGACATCTGTGTCTGTGTCTTCCAGTGCAGTGACTCCCTGGATCATGGCCTCCAGAAACACCTTGACCTCCTCAGCCTCCTTAACCTCCATAAGCTCCACATCAGGGTGGTCTGGGACTGGAAAACCAGGCCCAAGCAATAGCACTGTTAGAGTGCTGCTCTGTCACCCACCTGTGTTGCACATGGTCCTGGAGGCACTGCAGACAGGAGAGTGGTGCGGGGTGGGGCACCTCAATGGTGTCCATCAATGTTTATGTTATATAGAAGTACCCTACAGTAAACACCATCCAATTCAAGTACCTGCTGAAGTGGGACCTGGACACTGGCATGCAACACGGCCTCCTCCTCAGCCCCACCAACTCCAAGACCAAGGGGACCACTGACAGCTGCAAATTAGTTCCCAAGCACACACAAAAAAATCAATCCCAGGAAGACGTCTACCATGTTGGGCCCAGGAGACCTGCTGAGGCCAAGAAGGAGGCTTCCAAGAAAGGTGGTCAGACCATGGATGCCAAGGTAAGAAAGGACAAGGCCAGGAAGGTCCCCTAACAGCCAGACAAGGCTACAAAGTCCCCTCCTGGTGCCACTGGGCCCCATGGGAAGTCAAAGGTTAAAGGCAGAAAGAACAGCCTAGCAGATGACAAGGCTCACAGGAAAACCAAAGTTAGAACTCAGAGTTCAAAACCCATGATCACCAAGGTCAAGAATGGTGCAGTTTTCCCAGCCAAAAAGAAGACTGGGAACATAGTCCCTAAAGAGGCTGCTACCCAGGGGGCTGGGCAAAAGTTGAAAGCCAAGGCTGCTGCTGCTCCTAAGGACAGAGTGTCCAAGACCATACCTGCACCATTGGCCAGAAAGACAGAGGTCACCAAGGGCCCAGGAAGGCCTGACATGTCTGCCAAGACCTTGTCATCCAATGGGACCAGTAAGAAGACAGAAGCCAAGAGCTAGAGGCAGTGGGGAGAGAGACTTAAGATTCTGTTGGAATTTTTATTTGCCCCAAAAACATTACTCTATTTATCTCACTTTAACCTATTAATTAATAAAGAATATTTTTTCTCACACATAAATAAATTAAATAAATAAATAACCCAAATAAATAAGATCAGAACTAAACAGGAGAGATAACAACTGACACCAAAATATGAAGGATTGTAAGAGAATATTACAAACACCTATATGCCAACAATTGGACAACCCAAGTGAAATGGATAAATTCTTAGAAACATACAATCTTCCAAAACTAAACCAGGAAGAATCACAGAATCTGAATAGACAGATTAAACGCAGTGAATCTAAAGCAGTAAACAAACAAACAAACAAAAAAAACCCTGCCAACCAAAACAGCCCTGGACGAGATGGCTTTATAGGTGAGTTTTATCAAACATTCCCAGAACACTAACCCCTCTCCTTATCAAACTGGTTTTAAAAATTCAAAAGGAAGGAAAAGACCCAAGTTGATTTTATAAGATCAGCATTACCCTATTCCAAAACAAGACAAAGACACTATGAAAAAATAAAATTCATAGTCCAATATCCCTGATGAAAATAGATGCTAAAATATTGAACAAATTTGGGCAAAATGAATACAGCAATGCTTCAAAAAGATCATATACCATGATCAAGTGGGATTTATTCTTGAGATGCAAGATTGGTACAACATTCAGAAATCAATAAATGTCATACACCATATAAATAAAATGAAGAATAAGAACCACATGTTCTATCAATGATGCAGAAAAAAACAGTTAATAAAAGTCAGCACCCATTTATGATCAAAACTCTCAGCAAAGTGGGAATAGTGGGATCATACCTAAATATAACAAAGGCCATATATAACAAGCCCACTGACTAACTACTGTTCAATAAATAAACACTGCAAACATTCACCTTAAGATCATGAACAAAACAGTGATGTCTGCTTTCACCTCTGTTATTCTATATAATACTGGAAGTGCTAGACATAGCAATCAGAAAAGAACAAATGAAAGGCATCCAAATTGGAAAAGAAGAGGAAAAAAAGGCATCCAAATTGTCATCTGTCTTTATTGGAGATGACATGAAACAGTACACAGAGAACACTAAAGATTCCAAAAAAAGTATTAGAACTGATAAATGATTTAGTAAAGTAGCAAGATGCAAAATAAATATCAAGAAATCAGTTGCATTTTTATATACTGGTAATGAACCAAGAGAAAGGGAAATTAAGAAAACAATCCCATTCACAATTGCCTCAAAAAAATAAATACCTACAAATAAACCTAACCAAGGATGTAAAAGACCTGTACTTGGAATATTATAAGACACTGAAGATAGAAATTGAAGAAGGTACAAGGAGGTGGAATGACATATCGTGTTCATGGATAGGAAGGATTAACATCATTAAAATGTCCATACTACCCAAAGCAAACTATAGATTCAGTGAAATTCCTATCAACATACTAATGATTATTGCACAGATCTAGAACAAATATTTCAAAAAACTACAAAAGACCCTGACTAATAACAGCAATCCTGAAAAGGAAGAATCATGCTACCCAATATCAAACTATACTATAAAGCCATAGTCATCAAAACAGCATGATACTGTCCTACAAACAGACACATACATCAATGGAACAGAACAGAGAGTCCAAAATAAACCCATACCTTCATAGTTGATTAATATCTGAAAGGGAAGAAAGCACATAGAGTGGACTAAAGATAATTTATTCAATATAACATAGGCCAAATATTGAACAAAAGTTAAACAGATATGTACAGAAAAAACAGATATGTACAGAAAAAAATGAAACTAGACCACTTTCTTATGCCACATACAAGAATAAATTCAAAATGGATCAAAGACTTAAATATTAGACCAGAAACCATAAAAATCCTAGAATAAAACATTGGTTGTAAATCTCAGACATTGCTTGTAGCAATATTGTATCTTATTATATCTCCAGGCAAGGAAACAAAAGAGAAAATAAACAAATGGGACTACATCAAAATAAAAAGATTTTTTAGCCCTGGCTGGTGTGGCTCAGTGGATTGAGCTCGGGCTGCGAACCAAAGCATTGCAGGTTCGATTCCCAGTCAGGGCACATCCTTGGGTTGTGGGCCATGGCCCCCAGCAACCGCACATTGATGTTTCTCTCTCTCTTTCTCCCTCCCTTCCCTCTCTAAAAATAAATAAATAAAATCTTAAAAAAATAAATAAAAAAAATAAAAAATAAATAAAAATAAAAAGATTTTGTACAACAAAGGAAATAATCAACAAAATAAAAAGACAGCTCACAGAACGGAAGGACGTATTCCCCAATGATATCTCATCTGATAAGGGGTTAATATCCAAAATTTATAAGGAACGTATACTAGTCAACACACAAAAAAATAATCAAATGAAAAAATGGGCAAAACACCTGAACAGACACTTCTCCAAAGAGGACATACAAGTGGCCAATAGGAATATAAAAAGATGCTCACCATTACTAATCATCAGAAAGATGCAAATTAAAACCACAATGAGATAACACCTCACACCTGTCAGAATGGCTATCATCATTAAATCAATATACAAGTGCTGGTGAGGATGTGGAGAAAGGGGAACACTTTTGCATTGTTGGTGGAATGCAGATTGGTATTAACAGCTATGGAAAGCAGCATGAAATTATCTCAAAAAATTAAAAATGAAACTTCCTTATGACACAGGAATTCCACTTCTGGGAATTTATCTGAAGAAATACAGAACACTAATTCAAAGAACACAAGCACCTCATATGTTCATTGCACTTTTATTCAAAACTGCCAAGATTTGGAAGCAGCCCAAGTGTCCATCAGTCAATGAGTAGATAAAACAACTATGGTATATTTAGACCAGGGGTGTCAAACTCAGTTTTGCTGGGGGCCACATCAGCCTTGTGGTTGCCTTCAAAGGGCCAAAATAATTTTAGGACTGTATAAATGTAACTACTCCTTAACTGTTAAGAAGCTGAAATTTCATTTGGCCCTTTGAAGACAAAGTTAAGGCTGATGCGGCCCCCAGTGAAGATGAGTTTAACAACCCTGATTTATATAATGGAACAGTATTCAGCCATAAAAAAGAAAACAACTTCCAGCCAAGATGGAGGCATAGGTAGTAGGCAAGCTTTGCCTCCTTGCATAGCTAAAAAAAAGGACAACAACAAATTTAAAAAAAACAATAACCAGAACTGAAAGAAAATTGAACTGTATGGAGTCTGACAACCAAGGAGTTAAAGAAGAAACATTCATTCAGACCGGTAGGAGGGGCAGAGATGGGCAGCCAAGCAGAGATAACTCATGGCAAGGCAGCTGGAGGACTGGGGCAGGTGGCAGATAGCAGAGCAGGTGGTCCCACATTTGTGAGCAGATAAACCAGGAGGAACAACTCGGGAGTGAGACAAACCATGCAACCCAGGGTTCCAGTGCAGGAAAAAAAATCCTCAAAATCTCTGATTGAAAAAAACTTTGATGGTTGAGGCAGCAAGAGAAACTCTCATTCTCACAGGAGAGATTGTTGGAGAGCCCACAGGTTCCTAGATTGTACATCAAACCACCCACCTGGGAATCAGCACCAGAAGGGCCCAATTTGTTTGTGGGTAGCAAAGGAAGTGAATGAAAGCTGAGTGAGAGCTGAACAAGTGGGATGGTTCCTCTCAGACCTCTCCCTCATATACAGTGCCACAACAGGGTGGGTAAATACCTAAGGCCCCTCCCCTTACTATGGAACAGGTGTGTGAAAAAAAATGGTCCAAATGAAAGAACAGATCAAAGCTCCATGAAAAAACAACAACAATTAAGTGATGAAGATATAGCCAACCTATCAGATGCAGAGTTTAAAACACTGGTTATCAAGATGCTCACAGAATTGGTTGAGTATGGTCACAAAATAAAGGAAAAAATGAAGGCTAGGGTAAGTGAAATAAAGGAAAATGTACAGGGAACCAACAGTGAAGGGAAGGAAACTGGGACTTAAATCAACAATTTGGAACAGAAGGAAGAAATAAACAGTCAACACAAACTGAATGAAGGAACAAGAATTCAAAAAAATGAGGAGAGGCTGAGGAATCTCTGGCACAATTTCAAATGTTCCAACATTCAAATCATAGGGGCATCAGAAGAGGAAGAGCAAGAAATTGAAATTTATTTGAAAAAATAATGAAGAAAAACTTCTCTAATCTG
>PVIA01009486.1:0-60753 GCA_004024845.1 Tonatia bakeri | reverse complement strand
GCGCCAAACTTCCTCTGCAGCCCTATTTCCGACTCCTCCTACACTTGGCCACACTTGCCCTCAATCTGCTGTCCTTTCCAGCTTTTCTGGTCACCATCATGGGTCTGGGCAAGTGTCACCCCATGTCCTGGAACCAATCTCCTCCGAGCTCCCACCCAAGCGCTGAAACTCAGGGCACCTGCTCTTAGTCACGTCTCAGGGAGGTGTTCCTTTCCATCCCCCTAGCCCAGAGCAAGGCCATAGCTATTTAGCATATTCAAGCAACCGGCCCAAGGCTATAGGTATGTTAAATGACCATGCCATGGATTAGCTGCAAAGCTGCCTTGCACGGTCTTGCTCTGTGTGCCCCTTCCCCCAACTCACACCTGTGGTGGGGGGGAAGAGGTAAAAAAACATCTTAGAATCTCTGGACACCTTGAGTTCTGGGCCCCATTTCAAATGTCCATTTGGGGTCCCCCCCCTCTTGGCTGCACCCTATAACAATCCCTGGCTAGGTGGAAACAAGGGTGAGAGGAACAGTGGTGTCTGGGGCGGGGAGTAGGTGCATGGCCACAGGTTCCTGCATGTCCTGGCACACAAACTTTTTCTTCACATCAGGCTAGGGAGCAGTATTCACTGTGCCTCTGGGCAGGACTCACCTGCTCAGGATGGGGAATGGGTGAAGGTGGAGCAGGGGAGCCTTAGAACACAAAACTAATGTCACACAACTACGGGAGGCACTTGACCCATAGGGAAGACCTTAGGAGTAATGCCTGGAGTGACCAAATGTTTGGAAATGTTTCTTCTGGGGGAAAAATCACACTTCAAGGGAAGAGTTCTGTTTCCCCAGGTTGTGGTAGGGGTGGCATGGATTTATATTTATGATAATATTTCTATGTTTTGTGATTAAATAATTCATTTTCTTTTTGCAGTGTTACACGGTTTTAATATTCATTTCTTTATGTATAAACAAACTCATCTGCAGTTCATAGCAGAAACAACAATTTGTGTAGTTGAGATAAAAATCCAAATTAGTCTTATCTGTTACAATCTAACTACAGTTAGAAGGCTTTCAGTATTCTAGAAAAAAGAAGATACAAAATAGCAAGTTCTGCATTTTTATTCATATGAAAAATTTAGGAGCACCTGTTACTAAAGAAGTCTCTCCTTGTGTCTGGGATCTGAGGGTGTTGATTCCCCCTTTCTGAACTTCAGATGGTGAGGAAATACCTGTCAACATAGTATGGAGCACAGTGTGGCAATTGCCCTTGTGAATAAGCCTTTTGGCTAAGCCTTGCTAGAAATAGCAGCCCTCTGGACTAGTGAGAATTCTTTCTTCTATGAGCATATTTTTACAGATTTTATTTGTTCCATTTCCACTTGACGGAATTAGTTGCATGACAGGATTCAAAGTTTTTATCTACTGCAGGTGTTTGGACTATGGCTGAGATGGTTCTAAGTGGAACAGGTAGGATCCCTCAGGCGCAAAGGCAGAGCTCAGCTTGGTGCCCCAGCCCCAAACAAGGCTGATGGAGTACAATGTGCTGGAGTAGTTCATAAAATGGGGATGATCCAAAAGAGAAAGTGTGAGGAACACAAAATTATTGTTTACCCGATACTCAAATTTGGGGTTTATTTGGCTAGTAAGTATTGATGATTGACAAGGTGCTATATGCTTTTTTAGGCTGGGAATCCATTAGTGAGCAGAACAAACAATAGCCTGTATGGAATGTGTCTTTTAGTGGGAAGACACAAGATAAATGAAATAAATCAGTTACATAGTATGTGAATACAACAAGAAGTGCCAAGTGGAAAGTAAAGCTGAGAAGGGGGATTAGGAATACAGTGTAGAATGGAGAGGAAAGCTCTTCCTGAGAAGATAACTTTTGAACAAATGTTTGCAGGATGCAAGGGATTTAGCAATAGAGATGGCAGGGGGACATCATTTGCGCCTTGAAACTAGCAGTGCACAGAGGCTGAAGCCAGAGCTTGCTGGTGTGCTTGAGGAATACAAGCATAGCTGGGAGGTCATGTGTTTGGGAGGAAGTGATCAGGGAGAGTGCTGAGATGGGTAAGAAAGCTCAGGTCCAGATTGCTGTGAGCTGGTAAGTCAGTGTAGGCAAAGGTGTGCCATGCTTTGATGTCTGTTTTCAAAGGTAAATCTTTATTGAGAATAGAAAAAAAGAGGAAAAGTCTGAAAGGATAATGATGAGAATACTATTAAAATGATTCAGTTAAGCAATGGTTAAATCTGGGAGGCAGTAGGCGGTACTGAAAAGTAGTTGTAACTTGGATATATTTGGGTTGAGCATGGCATGAGACACAGCCCTGGGCTGGACTGGTTAGAACTGTTAAATATTCAGGAACTTTGTCACCTGGTGGTCAAACCGTTTGTGGCTTGAAATGGGCCATTGCAGGATTATTTAAACTACAGAAATTAGCAAATGGTACAAATGGAGACTCTTTGCTTTTGAATGGCCAGTTTCTCAGCATGCAGGATGGAGTGGAGAGGTAGATGACTGGCCTGGGACCTTCAGTCACTGGAGAGATAAGGGTATATTAGCTCATAGGCCTGAGGGTAGCTGCTTGATTTCTGCTTGGCTATATGTTTGCACAGTAGCCTATGATTAAAAGTTAACACATATTTCAGGTCCACATTCTCTCTTCTTAAAATGAGGAGAGCTGGGTCATAGTTCCATGCAGTCCTGTTAGAGGAGCCTGAGCCCATTGGCCCCCTGGGAGATGTATCTATGAGCTATTTCAGATAAAAACATGTCCATTTGAACCTTCTCCTGGCACATTCTCAAACTGCCTTCCTTACTTCCTGGGACATCAATGAACTAAATCCTGTGTTCCTCTATGGTTTGAAAAATATGATACAGTTCACCTCAAAGTTCAATAAGAATAATTTTGGCATTATCTATGATTTTGACTTTGGCTTTGGTGGGTAGCTGAGTTGGTCAGAACATTGTTCAGATAAACCAAGGTTGTGGGCTCAACCCTTGATCAGGGTACATACAAGAATCAATTAATGAATGCATCAGTAAGTGGAACAATAAGTCAATGTTTCTCTTTCTCAATTGCCTTCCCCCTTCCCTCTCTAAAACCAATAATTAAAAAAAAAATGAAAAAAACATATATCCTCTTTGTTATGGAAAATACCTGATGTTAAATTTAAGTAAGAATTTAGCCCTGACCCAGGTTATATATGGTGGACCCTCAATTAGCATCCACAAAAAGTCATGCTATCCTTTAGAATGAGCAGAACTAGAGCAATTCAAAGCACACAGATCTCCCTATTGGGCTGACAAAAACACAGTGGAAATTTTACAAAAACTGACTTCTCTGTAAAGTTTCCAGAACTTTCACCTACTACGTGGTCTGGCACTGACAGCCCATGTCCACCAGTATGAGCAATTCCAGCTGGGAACAGGGGGCTCAGAGGTGCAAATATACAATGAAGGCTGTGGTAGGCCAGGTGTCCAGGCTGGAGCCACGAAGTCCTGACACCACACCCATCTGGCCTTGACTCATTCTTTTGGACAGGAAAAGCCATGATGGACTCAGGATCCCTAAGGATTTGTGGGGATCTGCTACTGTGGGCCAATGTGCTACCTTTGGGGGGAGCCATAGCTGATCCTTCTCCCATGAGGAATGTTTGGGACCATGTAGGGAACACTCTCGTTTTTCCAGAAGTCCAGGGAGTGCTACTGTCTGTCATTAAGGGGTAGACACAGGAGGCCAAAACTGGTCCTGCTCGAAATGCCAGTCTGCCCCAGGGGGTGATGTGAGGTAGTACCTGCTATTCATCCAGTAGGATTAAGAGCTACAGTGGGAAGGTACAAAAGACCTAGAACCTCTGAATTATGCACTGAATGTAGCTATAACCCTATCACAGAGGAATAAAGATTGAAAAATGCCTGAAAACCTCACACAGAGTTCAGATAGGCTTTTTTTTAGACAGTTTTTTGAGCGGGAGTGGGGATGGTGTTTCAATCTGGTTTCCTTAGCTCTCTAAGTGATCTTGGTCAAGTTGCTTACCCTCTCTAGGCCTCCATGTTTTCTGTAACACCAAAAGATAATTGAGATCCTGAGGCCTGGCCCTTTGTGCTTTCTGAGTGGAGACAACATAGAGGGTAAAGAATTTTTTTCAGTGGGACAGGTGGGCAGGTACCACTTCCTGAGGAGCAGACTCTGCATGAGTCTCAAGGGGAGAGAGTTTTCCGGGGGGGATCAGTTATGAGAAAAGTGATGGCTCCACCCTGCAGTCAGCAAGGGACTCGTTACCAGATGGTGTTGACAGTAGCCCCATCATTCTCATATAGAGATTCTCAGCTCATCTGAATGGAGATTTAAGCCTATAAGGAAATTTACTCATGAGTCTCACTGGTTTGGACTCTGCCATAAATGTTGGCTCCTCTGAAGTTCATGAAAGGGTTGAGGAAACTAGACGCCAGAAAAGGAGAGATGGATGCTTGTGAACTATGCTAAATCCCTGTCTGTGCTCTTTCTGAGCAGCTCTTCTGTTTGACATGCATACAAAGTGTGATGGTCAATTTTATGTGGCAATATGACTGGGCCATGAAGGTGTCTAGATATTTGCTCAAACATTATTCTGGGTATTCCTGTGAGGGTGTTTTTGGATATAATTAACATTTTAATCATTTGGCTGATTAAAGCATATTGCCCTCTTTAATGAAGGTAGGCCTTTTCCAATCAGTAGAATACCTGCATAAAACAAAAGGCTAACCTATCCTAAAAAAGACAATTTTCTTTCATTTTTTTGCCTTCAAACTGGGGCATCAGATCTTCCTGGTTCTATATTAGTTTCTGGTCTTTGGATAGATTTTGAACTTGCCAGACTTTATAATTACATGAGCTAATTACTTATAATAAATCAATCTCTAATTATCTATCTTTGTATCTATGTATCATTAATCTATTGTCTATCAATATTGATATATATCTACCTCTGTGAAGCAGTATGTTTAGAAATATCAGAAACAGAAACTAGGGGGGAAATCCCATTTACTATAGCAACAAGAAAAATAAAGTACCCAGGAATAAACTTAACCAAGAAAAGAAAAGACCTATAGTCAAAAAACTACACAACACTATAGGAAGAAATAAAGGAAGGCACATATAATTGGAAGCATATACCATGTTTATGGATTGAAGAATAACATCATTAAAACATCCATATACCCAAAGCACTCTATAGATTCAATGCAATCCCTATTAAAATACCAGTGACATGTTTCACATATTTAGAACAAATATTTCAGAAATTTATGTGGAATCATAAATGACCTCAAATAACCATAGCAATCTTGAGAAAGAAGAACAAAATAGGAGGGATCACAATACTTGATATCAAACTATACTACAAGGTCACTGTAATCAAAACAGTCTGGTACAGGTATACAAACATACATATAGATCAATGGAACAAAATAGAGAGCCCAGAAATAAACCCAAATCTCTATGGTCAATATTAAACAAAAGGAGAAGAACCATAAAATGGAGTAAAAATAGCCTCTTCAACAAATGGTGTTGGGAAATCTGGAATAGTACTTGCAAAAAACAAACAAACAAACAAACAAATAAAAAACTAGACCACTAACTTATAACATACACCAGAATAAATTCAAACTGGATAAAAGACTTAAACATAAGCTATGACACTATAAAAGTCCTAGGGGAAAACATAGGCAGTAAAATTTCATATATCTCATGCAGCAATATTTTTGCCAATACATCCTCTAGGGCAAGGGAAATAAAGGAGAGAATAAAGCAATGGGACTACATCAAATTAAAAGTTTATGCATGGTTAAAGAAAACATCAACAAAATGGAAAGGGAATGCACTGTATGGAAAAACCTATTTGCCAATGATATATCAGACAAGGGTTTGATTTCCAAAACATATAAAGAAGTCATGTGACTCAATGCCAAGAAGACAAACAATCCAATCAAAAAATGGGCAAAGGACCTGAACAGACAATTCTCTATGGAGAACATACAAAGGGCCCATAGACACATGAAAGGATGCTCAGCATTACTAGCCATCAGAGCGATGCAAATTAAAACCACAATGAGATACCACCTCACACAGGTCAGAATGGCCATCATTAATAAATCAACAAAAAATAAGTGCTGGTGAAGTTGTGGAGAAAAGGGAACCTTAGTACACCGTCGGTAGGAATACAGCCACTGTGGAAAACAGTATGAAATTTCCTCAAAAAACTAAAGATGGAACTCCTTTCGACCCAGCTGTCCTGCTGCTAGGAATCCTGAATCACCATTTCAAAAGAACCCATGCACCCCAGTGTTCATAGCTGCATTATTTACAATAGCCAATTGCTGGAAATAGTGTAAATGCCCATCAGTATGTGAGTAGATAAAAAGCTGTGGTACATTTGCACAATGGAATACTACACAGCAGAAAGAAAGAAGGAACTCCTACCTTTTGTGATATCATGGACAGAACTGGAGAGTACCTTGCTAAATGAAATAAGCCAAGTGGTAAAAGACAAATACCATGTGATCTCACTTTTAACAGGAACCTACTGAACAAAAAAAAAAAGAGAGAGAGAGAAATAGAACCAGTGTCTTGGAAACAAGAAACAAACTGACAGCAACTAGCTGAGAAGGGGGAGAGGCATAAGGAAAGGAAGAAGGTGAAGAGTCTAGTTAAAGAGCAAGTATGAATGACCCATGGACATGGACAACTGTGGGAGATTGACTGTGGGAGGCGCGGGCGTGGCAGGGGAGAGCTACAGAGGGGGAATTGGGACAACTGTAATAGAACAACAATAAAAAACAAGTAAAAAAATAAAGAACTTAAAAAAATGGGGAACGGGGTTCGATGATATATATGTTTTTGGTAAAAAAAAAAAATTAAAATAACCCCTGGATCAAGTTGAAAAAAATCTTTCATAATGCTCAGGTCATACATAAATATTCTAAACAAAAGCTCATCAGTTCGACCACTCCATCACTTATCGAGTTAAGACTGACTAATTTACAAGTTGATACACACAAATGAACAACTTAATTTGGAACTGTTAACACCTTGACATAATACCTTGAACTTATACAGAGTGTTTTATGCTAAAAGATTGCAAAGTGCTATGCAGACTGTACATAAATAAGAACACCTCACTACCAAGGGCAGCCTTCTTATTGACACAATGTTGGTGACCAAAACCTCACCCTACAGTCTTTTTGTTGAAAGAGAAAATTGAAGACTGTTTTCTCAATTTCATACTGAGAGGATTTTTTTTCTTCACACCAATCAATTCTCTAATTTTCTGACATCAACTGAGTGTCCAACAATTCAATTCTGATGCTAACTGCTGGAGTCAGTACAGACCTCACAGGTTATAGGCTCAGTCCCACAAGACTGCCCCCATGTAAGACATTAGCTTTAAACATGTTGCTCAAGCTACCCACATTTCTCTCTGTCTAGCTACACATTTCAGGTAAACAGCCCCTCTCCCTGGTTCAATAATTCACTAGTATGACTCATAGAACTCAGAAAAACACTTAACTTACTATTACTTATTTATTATAAAGAATACAACTTAGGAACAGCCTAATGGAAGAGATGCTTGGGGCATTGTATGGGAGAGGCACCCACGGAGCTTCCATGCTCTCTTGAGGTGCACCTTTCCAGAATCTCCATGTATTCACCATCTTGAAGGTCTCTGAACCCTATTGTTTAGGGATTTTATGGTGGTTTCATTACAGAGGTATGATTGATTAAATCATTGGCCATTGGTGATTAAACTCAATTCTCCTATTTTCTCCCCAGAAGTTGTGAGGAGGGTGGGGCTGAAAGTTCCAACCCATTAATCATGCTTTGTTTTTTTTCTGGTAACCAGCCCATCTTAAAGTTATCCAGGACTCACAAGAGTCACCTCATTAGCATAAACTTAGGAATGGTCTAAAGGTGCTTGTTTTAAACAACAAATGATACTTTTATAACTCAGGGAATTCCTAGAGTTTTAGGAGATCTATGCCAGGAACCAGGGACAAAGACCAAATATACCACATAAATGACAATGTTTCACTTGACTGGTACTAGACAATTCAGAATGAGGCCAGAATACTGATGTCAGCATGTCACTGCTTATGGAAGGCATTCTGGCAATCTTAAATGGCTTCCTCACCTTTGCTTGTCTCATAGAACATAACTTCTATATCAGCACTAGTAACATTTCTGTGATGAAACATTTCAGTATGGTGGTCACTAATCTCATGTAGCTATTGAGCACTTGACATGTGGCTGGTGTGCTATAATGTTATTATTTATTATGATTACTTTATTTAACTGCAATCAGTTTAAGTTTACTGAGCCCTTGTGTTGTGCAAAGCTCTACAACACAGATCATCAGTAAATTAATGAGCTTATGCAGAGAAGGCAGCTCTTGCTGAGTCAGGAGAAGCCCCTCATTTCTTACCTTTCTCCTTGGAACTTTATTCCAAATGAAGATGTGACTAAGCAGTCTAGGGCCCATCCCTATGTCACCTTGGTGAAAGACCCAACAATTAAAGCTGGTAGAAACAGATCTTTATTCACATTATGACCTTTGGGGAGCCTAGAGCACCTCAGCTTTGAGCCCAGTTTTCCCATAAGACCCTGCACTTCCATGCTCCCCACCAGGCTACTAGTTAAGAGCTTCCCATTTCCTTATACTAAGCCAGCTGCACAAACAGTTCTCCAGTCTCTCTGGAAGGCACTAAAATTACCATCCTCATGCAGTAGCTCTCTCTTTCTGGATCTGGGATATGTGATCATCAGCCTCTGTATAATAGTTCAAAAAAGGCACAAGACCTAAGAGTCCAGGTAAAATACAGGTGTAGCAAGACGGGATCTTGCAAGGAAGTCCTTTGCAACTCTGGAGTAAGCTAGAGCAGGCACAATCAGAGTAGCAGCATCTTCTTCCTTATTAGTCCACTCTGCATGGCTTCCTTCCTCACTATAAAGTACATAGCTGCTTGCTTACTCTTCCCGTATCACTGCTGTCTTTCAAACTGCATAGCAAAAATCTCTTACTACAGAAAGCATGCATCCCCCTTTATTGCTACTCCCTTACACGGCCAAGAGCAAATAGCTACTGCACCTAGTTTAAATCCTGTCCCAGAGCTTCCTCCATAACCCCATTTCTGACTCCTCTGACAATGGGTTACATCTGCCAGTCCTCTGGTTCTTAACATTCATTCAGCTGCCATTCTCAGGTCTGGCAGGCAGCAGGCCTCTCTCTGTGATGCAGGGCAAATTACACCCTGCATCTTGGTGTAACCGGGGACCTGCCTCCTGGCTTGAGGCATGTGCTGTAAAGTCCCAGGCTAAGTCACAAGCCAGGATACACTCAGAAAGTCACACCCATCTCCCTTGCCTCAAGAAGCTACCATAGCTTTTTTTTTTCTACAGTTGTCCTGTCCTCCTCCTTTATTCCCCTCCTCTCTGCATACCCCCTCACATCCTCATTCCCTCCTTTAGTTCATGCCCATGGGTCATAAATATAAGGTCTTTGGCTTCTCTATTTCCTATACTATTCTTAACCTCCCCCTGTCTATTTTCTAACTACCATTTATGCTACTTATTCTCTGTACCTTTACCCTTGTCTCCCACTCCCACTCCCCTGCTGATAACCGTCCATGTGATCTCCATTTCAGTGATTCCGTTCCTTTTCTAGTTGTTTGCTTAGTTTATTTTTGTTTTTGTTTTTAGGTTCAGTTGTTAATAGCTATGAGTTTGTTGTCATTTTACTGTTCATATTTTTTATCTTTCTTTTCTTAGAGAAGTTCCTTTAACATTTCATATAATAAGGGCTTGATAATGATGAACTCCTTTAACTTGACCTTATCTGGGAAACACTTTATCTGCCCTTCCATTCTAAATGCTAGCTTTGCTGGATAGAATAAGGACCTACATCTTGGATGTATGTAGGTCCTTGCCTTTTATGACTTTGAATACTTCTTTCCAGCCCCTTCTTGCCTGTAAGGTCTCTTTTGAGAAATCAGCTGACAGTTTTGTGGGAAATCCCTTGTAGGTAACTGTCTCCTTTTTTCTTGCTGCTTCTAAGATTCCCTCCTTATCTTTAATCTTGGCTAATGTAATTATGATGTGCCTTGGTGTGCTCCTCCTTGGGTCCAACTTCTTTGGGACTCTCTGAGCTTCCTGGACTTCCCAAAAATCTATTTCCTTTGTCATATTGGGGAAGTTCTTCATTATATTTTCAAATAAGTTTTCAATTTCTTGGTCTTCCTCTTCTTCTGGCACTGCTATGGTTCAGATGTTGGAATGTTTAAAGATGTTCTGGAGGGTGCTAAGCCTCCTCTCTCTTTTTTTTTTTTTTTTTGAATTCTTGTTTCTATATTCTGTTCTGGTTGAATGTTTCTTTCTTCCTGCTGTTCTAAACTGTTTGAGTCTTGGCTTCCTTCCTGTTACTATTGGTTCCCTGTACATTTTTCTTTATTTTACTTCTCATAGCCTTCATTTTCCCTTCTAACTTGTGACAATATTCAACCAATTCTGTGAGCTTCCTGATTACCAGTGTTTTGAACTGTGCATCTGATAGCTTAGCTATCTCTTTGTCACTTAGTTGTATGTATTTTATCTGGAGCTTTGATCTGTTCTTTCATTTGGGCCTTTTTTTTTTTTGTCTTGGTGCACCTATTACATAGTAAGGGGCAGAGCCTTAGATGTTCAACAGGGTGGGGCAACTCAGGTCACTGAGTTGTGATGCTGTATGTGGGGGAGGAGTCCAGGGGGGAACAGTGCCACTTGCTCTGCTCTTTTCCAGTTTTTAGTCACTGCACCCATTACCCACAATCAAATTGGGCCCTTCTGGTGCTAATTCCCAGCTGGGTGGGTTTGTGTATGTTCTAGGATCCTCTGGGTCTCTCCAATGAACTATCCTGTGAGGTTGGGAGTTTCTCCCACTGCCGCCTCAATCCCCACAGCTGTTTTCAGTCAGAGGCTTTGAGGCTTTATTTGCCCATATTGGAACCCTAGGTTGCATAGTCTATCTTGCTTCCCAGTTATTCCTCCCGGTGTATCTGCATGAGAAGGTGGGACCACCCCATCTGCCAGCTGCCACCTTGCCCACCCCAGTCCTCCAGCGGCTGCCTTGCTGCAAGTCCTCTCTACCCGGCTGCCCATCTCCACCCCCTCCTACCGGTCTGGATGAATGTTTCTTCTTTAACTTCTTGGTTATTGGACTTCCATACAGTTCAATTTTCTGTCAGTTCTGGTTGTTTTTTGTTTTTAAACTTGTTGCCCTTCTTTTGGTTGTGCAAGGAGGCAGAGTGTGTCTACCTATGCCTCCATCTTGGCTAGAAGTGAATTTACATAGTATTTTTAATCTAATTACTTTGAAGAACTGCTCTTATCTGAGTTTTCACAACTCAAGCTCTTAATTTCACAGTCCACATTAACTATGTGTTTGAAGTGTAAAGCACAGAACCTCAGACTGAGGACATTGCTTCATTTCTTGAACACGTGCTGGACAAAGCTTGGGGAAATTGCCAGCCTCACAGAGCAGGGATACGCCACTGGTCCTGGACTCAGGGACCTGAGATTAGGGAATACCAACACAGACCAATTTAAGTTCTGAGATTTGGAATGTGGGCTTCAAGGGCTGGAGTAGTGGGAGAGGCTGTGTGACAGAAGTTAACTGAGAGTAGACACTGACTTGAAGGTGCTTAGATGGTGTGCAGGTGGATGGCAGGTATGTAGATCATTGGTCCTTGTTCTGGGGTTCTGCTCCTGGGCAGGTATGTAGATCATTGGTCCTTGTTCTGGGGTTCTGCTCCTGGACGTGGTAAGGCAACAGCTGGGAGTACAACAGTGATGAATATTCCAGGGGAAGTTTGTGTAGGACACTACACAATCTTTCCTGGGAGTTTCAGCTTTGCAATCTCTCAGAATGTGGACTTTGTTTTAAAATCGTGCTTCTTTGAATTCTATCCAATAGAGAATGAAAGCAATTAATGGTGACTTAGTAAAATGTTTAATTTATTGTATGAAAGTTGAATTTTCATGCCAGAGTTTCTCATTGGTTTTGGGGGGTGTGTTTAATTCTGCCTGTCCTTTTATAACATACACAGTTCTGACCAGTACATAAGTGTTTTCAGAATAAAATTTATACTCCATTAATATTAACTGGATGAAAAATGCCTGGCTCTTCAAGGAAAATTTATTTAGAAGTATCCTTGACTCTTCTAGCAAATGGGGATATGCTCTTTTCCAACAAATGGGGAAATGGTGGGGTAAGGTGTGGCAATGCATCCCTTAAAGTGAGACCCAGGAGGCTGAATCCAGGTGGGCTATATGAAGTTAGGGCCAACACAAGGGTGAATGGAGGGCCATTGCATAGGCTCTCAGCAAAATTACAAGCTTGATTTTTCAGCATCTGTTTTTGAATAACTATCAATTATGATGCTATGTGAGTGTGTGCCCTCTTCATCAGAAGATTATCCTGTCCACAGCCAGAAGCAATGTGGATATAAGAAGCCCAGCTGCACAGAAGAGTGATGAGCCTGCAGCATTTGCCAGATGGTCAGAACAACCTCTAGTGTCCCTGCCCAATGACAAGGAGACATGACTTACCTGGGTACATGGCAAGAGGGTCTGACCCTGTGCGTGTCCTGGGTGTGCTATTCTGGAGAGGGATACTGGGGGTATGCTTAGGTCTCTTCCTGCCCAGTGGCCAGCTCTGCTCTCTGGACATGGTTCTTAAACCATCTGGAAGGGTGAGCTCCGGGTCCAATGAACACAAAAGCTGCCAGAAAAATGAGTGATTATGCAGCTCAGAGGAAAGGAACTTTAAAGTTGAGGTTTTCCTCTCACTTGGTGACTGGTTTGAAATTCCTTTAACTGAGGAAGAAATATTCTTCCAAAGGAGTCAGTTTTCAAGTCCTTACACTTCTTTTGGCAATTTATAAGAAATTTGTCGTTGGATATGCTCTGCTTAGGGATTCTGAGTGTTAGTAAAATATTTTATTGTAAACCTTAAAATTGTGAAGAAAAATCACTAATTATGTTTTAAGAAATAATTTTTAAGGATAAAGAGGCTTTTAGAAACTTATTTAGCTGTGAGATCTTAAATAGGTCATCGTATTTCTATACCTCAAGTCACACTTCTTTAAGAAGATACAATTATGATATATGAATGCTTAGATCTGTCTCAATATCAACAGGTTATGATTCTGTATTTTTATAACTAGAAAAACTACACACACACACATATAATGGGTTAAGTTGAAAATATTGATTTAAAATCACACTGAAATATAAATGGCCAATATTAGATCCTTTTCGAAGATCAGTAATAAGAAAGAACAGGAACTTAGAAAAATGAGCATAAAAATACCACAAAAGTACTTTAAAGCTGTCAGAAATAAACCACATTAACCAGACAGGGTTTGAGCCTTCTTTTCTTCTTAATTTCTGTGTGGCCTTGAACACAATGTTTAACCTCTCTGGTTTCAGTATGAGGTTTAAAGCAGCTAGGAAAGTGACTGGTTTATGTAAGGGCTACTTAAGAGATTATTACTTTTGTTAGTGATTTTTTTTTTTTGTAAACTAAATCCTAGTTAGCAGCATTTTGAAGTGCTTCTTCCCTTAATTCAAGATCACTTCCGAATCTGGAAGTAGAAGGAAACAAGGAATGGAAGTGTTAGTCTTGGCTTTAATAATTTGGAGCATGGGGAAGTGGCATCCACATTTTACAGATCTCAATCTGAGGCGCTCCATAAAAAAAACCCAAAACTGGAGAGTGACATAAGCAGTGTGGTGGCTTGAGAGGTCCTTGAGGTCTCTCCCCTTGAGAAGGTGATGGTGCCTTTGAGGTTACAATAGGTCAGACAGCTATTATTCAATAACGGATTCCCTGCTCAACAAACACACATGTCTGAGAGATCCTTGCATTGAAACATCTGAAGTAGGCTTACTGGAGTGAACAGGGCAGGAGAAAAGGGGGAAAGACAGAGAGAGATGCCACAGATGTAAAGGGAGTTTACTATGGGATTCAGTAGCAGGGGAGAAGTCAGGTTACACACTCTGTAGCCCTAAGGAGCAGAGGTGTAAAATCAACATTTCTGCCTGAGTGGTCAGCACATAGTGCTGCTGAACCCAGAGGGTCCCAGAAGAAATGGTTGCAGTACAAGTGTCAAGTTACAGAGCAGACTATATACAGTCCTGAGGACTGGAGAAACAGAAACATTTCTCCCTGAGCAGCAGGCACACACTGTGGCTAAACCCAGTGATGGGGCAGGGTTACAGAGGTGTGGCAACAGAAGTCTGGCAACCAGCATTACTGGAAAAGGAACAAAGAGCCCAGCCAACCCCAGCCTACCCTCACCGCCACCCCTTGCAGCAGAGCCCGATGAGTCACTAGGGACACCTCAGAGAGTAGAGCACTGCTGGCAGCATTTGCACCTGAAAGCAGCACTGGCGTCTCTTGGACTGCAATCCCATCACCTACCACATTACCCGAGGGGATGGTGCCCTGAGACCAAGGTGATCTGGTCACAGAGGGGCACCCACCTCCCCATGGAATACATGGTATTTTTCATGGTGGAGGTGACACCACCCCACAGAGATCCCAGAACTCCATCAGTGCAAATAAGAGAAAATAAAAACTTGCAATTCGGTGCCACCTACTGGCAAACAAAAGAAAGACCTCTTCTTTTCAATCTACTAAGTAGAAGTATTACTAAAAAAGATTTTATTCCCATAAGTGCTTAGGCAGAGAAATAATCCATCAAATACCATGAATAACCATGGTAACAAGGTAGCTCAGAAAGAAAAGGAGCAATCTCCAGGAAATAAACTTAAACACATAGAAATACATGATTTAAGTGACAGAGAATATAAGATTGCTGTTCTGAATAAACTTAACAAGATACAAGAAAACTCAGAAAGGTAGTTTAATGAACTCAAAAAAGAAAAGAAGCAAGCAGATGTTCCAGAGATGAAGAACTCAATGAAAGAGGTAAAGAATGAATCAGTGAGTTTGGGGAATAGAGAAAAGAATTAGTGATATAGAAGATAGAAGTCTAGAAATGACAGCAATGGAAGATGAGAAAGAACTGAGAATAAAGAAAAGTAAAAGAACTTTACAAGAACTATCTGACTCCATTAGAAAAAGCAACATAAGAATAATGGTTGTATCAAAAGGAGGAGAGCAGAAAAAAGAATAGACAGTTCATACAAACAAATAATTAACGAGAACTTCCCAAACCAATGGAAGATCTGGATCTTCAAAACCAAGAAGTTAACAGAGCACTTAATTATCTCCACCCAAAAAGGCCTTATACAAGGCAAATTGTATAAATCTATCAAAAATTAATGACAAAGAAAATATTCTCAAGGTAGTCAGGGAAAAGAAGATGGTTACCTATAAAGGAAATCATTAGCAGAAACCCTACAAACTAAGAGAAATGGAATAAAATATTCAAATAATTGAAAGAAAGAAATCACCAGCCAAGAATAATATATCCAGCAAAGTTTTCCTTTAGACATGAAGGAGAAATAAAGACATACAAAAGTTGTGAACATTTACCACCACAAGGTCTACATTATGGGAAATACCAAAGGGTCTTTTTCTACTTGAAACAAAAAAAAACAAAAATATGCAAAGCTATTCTAACAGATAGAAGCAGGAAATTGCAACTCTTGTTCAGAATAGGGTAATGGATACACTTAAATATAATATAAAGGAGGTAAAAACATTTATTTATTTATTTTTTTATTTTACATTTAAAAATATATTTTTGATTATGCTATTACAGTTGTCCCATTTCCCCCCCTTAATTGCCCTCTGTTCTGCCCACCCCCTCCCACCCACGTTCCTCCACTTTAGTTCACGTCCATGGGTCATACATATAAGTTCTCTGGCTTCTACATTTCCTATACTATTCTTAACCTCTCCCTGTCTATTTTCTACCTATGATTTATGTTACTTGCCCTCTGTACCTTTTCCCTCATTCTTCTCCTCCTTCTCCTCACTGATAACCCTCCATGTGATCTCCATTTCTGTGATTCTGTTCCTATTCTACTTGTTCACTTAGTTTGTTTTTGTTTTTAGATTCTGTTGTTGATAATTGTGAGTTTGTTGTCATTTTACCATTCACATTTTTAAAATATTTTTTATTTTAATTGTTGTTGCAGTACAATTTTCTATCTTTTACTCCCATCCCAACCCGTCCACCCAACCCTCCCCTCCTCCCTCCCATTTCCACCCACCCCTAGTTTTTACCCATGTGTCCTTTATACTTCTTCCTGTAAATCCTTCCCCTTTTCCCCTGAAATTTCCTCTCCTCTCCCCTCTGAACACTGTCAGACAATTCTCTATTTCAGTGTCTTTGACTATATTTTGCTTGTTTCTCTGCCTTGTTCTTTAGGTTCCTGTTAAAGGTGAGATCATGTGGTATTTGTCTACCGTTCATATTTTTGATCTTCTTTTTTTTCTTAGACAAGTTCCTTTAACATTTCATATAATAAGACCTTGCTGATAATCAACTCCTTTAACTTTACCTTACCTGGGAAGCCCTTACAAGTACACAAAGACAAAAAAGAAAAGAGGTCCAAATGAAAAAACAGATTAAGAGATTAAAGCTCCAGAGAACATACAACTAAGTGATGAAGAGATGACCAATCTATCAGATGCACAGTTCAAAACACTGGCAGTCAGGACGCTCACAGAAATGGTTCAGTGTGGTGACAAAATAGAGGAACAAGTGAAGGCTATGAAAAGTGAAATAAAGGAAAATGTACAGGGAACCAACAGTGATAGGAAGGAAACCAGGATTCAAATCAACAATTTGGAGCAGCAGGAAAAAGTAAACATTCAACCAGAACAGAATGAAGAAACAAGAATTCAAAAAATCCAAATGGGGTGCCAAAAGGAGAAGAAGAAAACAAAAGAATTTAAAACTTTTTTGGAAAAAAAAATAATGAAGAACTTCTCCAATCTGGCAAAAGAATTAGACTTCCAGGAAGTCCAGGAAGCTCAGAAAGTCCCAAAGAAGTTGGACCCAAGAAGGAACACACCAAGGCACATCATCCTTATATTACACAAAATTAAAGAGAAGGAGAGAATCTTAAATGCAGCAAGAGAATAAGAGAGAGTTACCTACAAAGGAGTTCCCATTAGACTTATCAGCTGATTTCTCAAAAAAAAAAAAAAAAAAAGAAAAGAAAAACCCTTTAAAGCAAGAAGGGGGTAGAAGTATTTGAAGTCACGAAAGGCAAGGTTCTACATCCAAGATTGCTCTATCCAGCAAAGCTATCATTTAGGAGGTAAACAATTAGAAAAAAGAAGGTACTAGTTATTGTAATTTGAAAATGAACTCATACCATAAAAAGGGATAATTTGTGATAGTAAAACACAAAAGGGAAGGAAGTAAAGGTCTGAATTTGCAGAGGGATGAAAATACGATGTAATCAGAAGAAAAATAATTCTCTCTTACATAAACTTAGTGATAGACATACAAAAAAGTCTAGAACTGAGGCAACATAAAAAAGGAAACAGAGGAAAAACTGATAGGCCACCACCAAAGTACAATAACAGAAACTAAAGGGAAAAATAAAATAATGAAGATGCAGAACTATCAGAAAGCAGAGGATAAATGGCTACAGGAAATCCTCTTATATCAATAATCACACTAAATATAAATGGACCTAAATGACCAATGAAAAGCACAGAGTTGAAGGAAAACACAAAACTCAACTATATACTGCCTTCAGAAGACACATTTCAGCTCCCAGGCAGACAGCAACTAAAAGCAAAGGAGTGGAAAATGATAATCCAAGCAAATGACATCCATAGAAAAGTGGGATTAGCCATACTTATGTCTGACAAGATAGATTTTAAGACAAAAAAGTAAGAAGAGACAAAAATGGACATTTTATCATGATAAAGGGAACAATATACTAAGAAGACATAGCAATTATTTTTATGTATATGTACCCAATTTGGGAGCATCAAAATATATAAAACAGAACTAAAGGGAGAAACTGACAAAAACGATAATAGTAGGGAACCTAAATACCCAATTGACAATGGACAGAACATCCAAACAGAAAATCAGTAAGGAAATATTGAAAAAGGGTACAGCAAGAGGGGTTCTCAAAATATAGGAGATATTCACCACAGCCTTGGTTGGGGGAAGAGAGAGCAGATGTTATGGCTTAAGATACTTTTCATAACAATGGTAAGTGAATAGCTGTGTCCTACCTGAAAAGAATCATGCTGTTGCCCAGGTAAAAGTTCTATGTGACTTTTAGAACATATAGTGCTGAATATGAGATCACATAGGAAGCTCTGGGTCAGCGTTTAAAATAGGGGCTGGTCCGCCTTGAGGGCAGGGAGAATAGAGGGGAAACATGATGTACCAGCCATGCTGTTTGAAAGGATATAGAAGGATGTCCCCACCCCCAGCCCCAGTCTACCATGAAGTCTGGTGTGTAAGGAGGTGCCATGTGGTTTGGAGTAAGGAAATGCCACATGTTTTGGATTAAGAGCTGGGAAGTTTGCCTGGAGAACATGGCAGCAGAGCTGATGGAACTGGGAATTGCAGGGACCTGCCTAATCAAGCACGGATTTGTGAGAGATGCTTGGAATGCTGAACTGTGACTGGGAATGCTGAGCCATAGATTTCTGCCTTTCTGAAAGATGGTACCTCTGACTAGAATATTTTGAAACTGGCCTGGTTTGGTGAAGGGAGTCAGGACTCTGTGTTTGGGGGTGTTTAAAGGGAGTAGGACTTGGCAGCAGAACTCCACCATTATTCTAAATCTATATAAACTCTCTTCTCTACAACTACTTTCTGTTGGTCAATATTTTGCAAATGTACAGAATAGTTTAATTATTACAAAGTGCTTATTTTAAAATAAGGAAATGAAGTTACCTAGGATAAAAGTCAAATACAATAGTGCCTTTTAAATAAGAATAAAAAAAAGATAGAAAGGAGGATATTACCTTAATGTACAGATACTTGGTGCTCTCACCCTTATTCAACTTTGAAACTGCTGGCAACCTGGTTGGATGATAGACAAAGATAAAAATTACATAAAACATTATCAATTAAATGACTTCCATTATGAATAGAAGTAGACCAGTTTGAATCTTGGCCTAAGTGTTTCTCTCTCAACTGTAATAGAAATATGTTATATGTGTCTTTATGTAAGGAATATTGACCAAGTAGTGGGTAAGTGTTTGATAGAAATGGTACAAGAGATTTAGGGACTTTATTCTTCACATATCTTTCTTATATTTTCTCTTATCTATCACATTGAGAGGATATATATGTAACTCTACTCTAAAATGTAAGTAGAGTCAAGAGTAATGAGGGCTTCAAAACAAAATTCAGTTGAATTGCTAATGAAGGACCTGCATAGAACAGTGCCACAGTTCTATTAACCATGATACTTTTATCTGCCTGACTTCCAGGATCTCATATTACTGAGTTCTGTCCACCAGGTTGGGTCTGCTGCATTGTGACTTTAAGATAAAAGGGAAGGGAAGAACAAGTCAATATAGTAATGTAGAGATAAGTAGGGACCAAACACAAATTCTGTTAATGGTTTTGGTCTTTATTGTAAGAGCAATGGAGAGCCATTGAAAGTTTTTTTAAATTTAATTTTGTTATTATTAATAGCATGGAAGAGATATGCTAGGTATGAATTTGAAATTATCACTGCATGGGCATGTGTGTCCTGAGGTAACAGGGCAGGTATATATGTGAAGGACTACCTAGGAAGTCAATTAAACAGGTGACAGATGAAGGTGATGGATGAAGGTGCTGGCATGAGATGGGTTGGTGGCAGTGGAAGAGAAGAGGGGCCAGTGGTCTTGTAGGAAATTGGGTGTGGATTGGGTAATGAGGAAGAGGAACATACCAACCACAACTGCTAGCTTCTGGAATGCAGCATGGGAAACCAGCAAGAAGCAGGCTATGGAAGGAGGATGATGAGTTTGGTCTTGGAGGTGCCTATGCATCCCCAGGAAGGTCTAGCCAGTGGGAATTTGTATGTACACATCTGAATTCAGGGAAAATGTCTTGCATTGGAGATTTAAACTGGGTGAACATTTTAAAAATTAATTTATTTTCCAATTACAGCTGAAATACAATATTATATTAGTTTCAGGTGTATAGTATAGTTATTAGATCCAGAATATTGATGGTAATTGAAAATAGAAGGTAGTCCATGGCAAGAAGGGCCATGGACTTTGAATCAAGAACAAAAGTGTTCCATATGCCAGGTAAAGGAGGAGCCAGCAAAGGAAAATTAAAGGAAGAACTGAGAAAGTTGGCCTGGAGAATGGGATTGCAGGATTCCAGGAGAGTGAGTGCTTCAGGAAGGGGAGAAAGGTTAACTATATACTGCTGAGAAGCCATATATGATTAGAAGTACATCCACTGAGTAAACTGACTTGGAGGTAGTTTAACATCACTGTGAGAACTGTTTGGGTTGGGTGGTAAGGGTAGTAGCTAGAAAAAAACATAGTACTAAAAAAACATAGCAGGTGAGAAAGTGGAAAATGCAAAAGTGAGCTTTTTTTAAAATAAATTAGATTATGAGGGAGAAAAAAGGGATAGAACCATACGGTTTGGGAGAATTCAGATTTTTAGATGTGATGTGGAATGGGTAGGGTAGGGAAGAGTTAAATTCTACAACTTCACATATTTTTGAATTGTTAACCCAAAAGAACAAATGTATAAAGCACAGGAGTCTGATTAATGTTGCTGTACTCAATTACCTTTCAGGACAACTTTGAATATGAAGTGTAATTTAAAACATAAGTGATCTTCCAAAGATTGCCATTGTGTTGACAGGAGAGTGGCCAATGGGAGTGAGGACTGTAAGAGTACAAGACACAATAACTTAAAGAAGAAATAAAGCAGTGAGAGATGCCTTAATTTTCACAGCCAGGTAGCTGTAGTACATGCCGTCCTCTCCAAAATTCTTAAATCTATTCTCTAAAGTGTAAAAATAGTTCCTGGTCTCTGCCCTTTTATGTGTTCAGTGCTGTTTGCCTCATCAGTTAGAATGGCACATTTCATGGTCAGCTCTTACTCATGAACAAAGGTCCTGTTTCTGTCTTTGAATGTACCCTATGCCATAATATGGTTTGAGCTCCTTTTCCTTCTCCCTCTTCCCCTCCTAAACAATCCCTAGAAAAAACAACCCATCAAACTACACCTCCATTGCAAGACCCAGCCAGGGCTCAGGCAGTCAGAAACTCCAGTGTTAGGTTTGGGCAGCAAACATTCCTTCTTCAGAGAGAACAGGAACAAGGTCCAGAAATGCAGGCGTGGGAAGAGGTTGTGCCTGGGAAAGGGATAAAGTGTAGGTCTCTGTTTGCCAAATACCTCACTTAGCCATGTTTTCCAGTATTAATGCCTACTGGAGATGGAATGAGAACATACTCAAGAGTGTTTCTCTTCCCAAGAACCAAGAAGGCTCACTTTCAAAAAAAACCTGTGGTCTGTCAGATTTTAGATTTCATTAGTTAACTGTGTGTTGTACATTCAAATGTAGTGAGCTTATTTTTATTTCATATAACAAAAAACATTCTCTACTTCCTAGGAATATAACTGTCACATCCAGGCAAGCAGATAGTTTGTCTAGAATGATTAAAAAATAGAATATAGCCCTCACCTGTGGCTAGGTTGGTTGGGCATTGTACCACAAAGTGAAAGATCACCAGTTTGATTCCCTGTCAAGGCACATACCTGGGCTGCAGGTTCAACCCTGGTCGTGGCATGGAAGAGGGGCAGCTGATCAATGTTTCTCTCTCACAATGATGTTTCTCTCCCTCTCTTTCTCCCTCCCTTCCCCTTCCTCTAAATATAAATTTAAAAAATCTTAAAAAATAAAATAAAATCTATATATTATAAGTATGGATGTAGAGTTGGGGATGGTCTTCCTTTAACTCTGTTGCTAATTGCCCATCTCCAACAATTGGTCCCTAATCAGCATACATGTGAGTAGACAACACATATAAACCCCATAGAGACTTGTTTACACTTACAGATGAACCCTACCTGAATGCCCTTACCTGGTACAATAAGTGGGCTCATAGTTGTCAAGCTCTGTACAGATGAGCTTTGTGGAAACATCTATTCACTGAGATACTGAGTTGGTAATTAAAGCAGCTGCTCATCATAAGCCCTGACATAAACAAGAGAGGGGTGACAGAAAGGACAGGTTAGATGAGAGAGAAACAATACTTTTCTATGGGCATTATAGGGAGACATAGAGCCATTGATTCTTAGAATTTGGGCATTGCAGATTTTTGGTTCTCATTTTTAATGCTCTCATTATGAATTCTGTGGTGCATACTAAATTTAGTTTAATACACCTAGTTTGGTTTCCTGATTTGCCCTTCCAGATATGAGAACCTCTGCTTCTGGAGAGTAAAGTAGGAGTGTCTGGAGCTGGGATGCTGTAGGGAAAACTGCACTATCCATGGAGAAGATGGGCATCGATATCCATGGGGATCTGATTTGATGGGCAGGGCATGGGCAGTGGCAAAAGCCTTTGGTAGTGACCATATTTGAGGCCAGAACAATGGTAATACCTTAGTTAAGAGTGCTCTGTCTGGAGAAGGACCTTAGATAGCAGCTGGGAGTATGGTAGTTGATGTCTAAATGAATGGCAAGCACTAAGATTTTGCTTAGCCTCAGGAGAAAGCTGGATAATTAACAATTCTGATGGGACTTTCAGGTAGTTGCTTGGACAACTTGGGAATTAGAGATACTACAGCTTGCCGACCTCAATTCATCAGAAATTGTTATCCTAGAAGACATATTGTGTTCTGGTTCTGAACTCTGACCACACATTAGAATCATCTAAAAAACTTAATACTGATGGCCAGGTCTCACCCACTGACCAGATAAACTGAAAAATCTGCAGTGGAAAGATATATTGACATTTTCAAAAGCAACAGGGATAATTGTAATGTACAGCCAAGGGTTGAGACACTTCAGTGACTAACCAGTCCTGCTAATGCCTTTTTCTTTTGCTGCTGTGATGTAGTTGTAAGCACACTGTCCCTCCAGGTTGAAACTGGCTGAAGGATGAGGCAGGTATTTCTAGGTCTCACTGCATTAAGTTAGCATAAATCTGAAGTAGTTTAGGGTAAGTTAAAATTTCCATAGTAAGCCCTAGAGCAACCACCAAAATGATTTTTAAAAATCATTAAAGACATTAAAATATTAATCACCAAAATATTCACTTAATGTAAAACAACATAGTAAAGGAGTAATTAAGAAAGAAAATGGACATGAGAGATATAGAAAACAATATAAAATGGTGGATTTAAATTTAACTATATCAACAATGATATTGAATATGAATGAATCAAACCATCTAATCAATTAAACAATCTAAAAGACTAAGGTTGCCATACTGAATAAAAATATTCAAGACCCAAATATATGCTTTGTATAGGGTGCTTTGAACTTAGATGCAAAGATGCAAGAAGGTTGAAAATAAAATGATGGTAAAGGACAATCCTGGCCAGTGTAGCTCAGTTGGTTGGATAGTCCTCCAACAGAAAGCTCACATTCAATTATAGGTCAGGGCACATGCCTAGGTTACAGATTTGGTTTCCCATCGAGGTGTGTACAAGAGGCAACCAATCAATGTTTCTTTCTCACATCAATGTTTCCTGTTTCTCTCCCTCTATCTCTAAAACAAAAATTACTGAGCATGTCTTCAGATGAGGATAAAAAAAAGATGGTGAAGACAGATCATTGCAAACAGTAACAATAAGAGAGCTGGAGCGGCTGTAATAATATCGATGAAATGGACTTTAAAAACAAAAATGATAGTAGAGATAAAGAGAACATTTTATAATGGTAAAAGAATTAATTCATTTAAAAGGTAAAATAATTTAAAACATACATACATTTAACAACAAAGACTTAGAGTGCATGAAACAAAAACTGACAAAATTGAAGAAAAAATAAAATTCAGTGATGATAGTTAGAGACTTCATTACCTCATTTGCAGTAATGGATAGAAAAGCTAGGCATACCATGAACAAAGAAATATATTTAAATAGTGTTATAAGCCAACTAGATTTAACAGGCTCTTCATCCAACACCAACAATACACATTTCTTTTTTTTAAATCACTAAACACTTTACTTAAAAATATTTTAAAATAATTTTTTGGGTGCCATTGGTTATGTTTTAAGCGTACAACCCTATAACACACATTGCATATTTACACTCAAAGTCAAATCTCCTTCCATCATCACATATTTGACCCCCTTCACCCTTTACTACATCCCCTCATCCATAACCACCCTTTCTCTCTGGTAACCACCATAATATTATCTGTGTCTATGAGTTTTTGTTTGTTTGTCTTATTTATTCATTAATTGCTTTTAGTTTATATCTCACATATAAGTGAAATGTGGTTCTTGATTGACTTTTCCATCTGATTTATTTTGCTTAGCATAATATTCTCAGGATTCACCCATATTATCACAAATGGCAATCTTTTATTTTTTCTTATTGCTGAGTAGTATTCCATTGTGTATAAATACCACATCTGTATCCAATCATCTGTTGAAGGATACTCCTGGTGTTTCTAAGACTTGGCCACCATGAATAATGCTGCAATGAACATAGGGCACATATCTTTACAAATGTTTTCAAAAATACAGGTAGGTACCCCGAAGAGAAGTTGCTGGTTCATATGGTAAGTCTATACTTAATTTTCTGAGGAACCTCTACATTCTCTCCAATAGTGAATGAGGGTTCCCTTTTCTCCACAGTGTTTCCAACACTTGTTATCACTTGTCTTGTTGATAATGGCCATTCTAAAAGTGTGAGGTGGTATCTCATTATAGTTTTGATTTGCACTTCCCTAAAAGCGAAGTTGAGCACCTTTTCATTTATCTGTCAGCCAATAGAATACATATTCTTATATTAGCATAGAAGAGTCTCTAAGATAAACCACACACTAGGCCATAAAATACAACTCAATACATTTAAAAGGATTGAAATTGTGCAAGTACATTATCTAATCACAGTGGAGTAAAATATGGAATGAATAATAAAGAAATATGGAAAATGCACAAATGTGTACAAATTATTTAACACACCACTAAAATAACTGATGGGTCAAAGAAGAAATCACCAGATAATGGAAAAATACATAGAGATCAAAAAAGTAAAAACAACACTGGGGATTAGGCACAAGATGGCTGAGGAGTGAGTGAAAGATGCACTAACCACTTCCTAAGACCAATATGGAATTACAACTACATTGTGGAGAAATCAACCGGAACAAACAACTGAACAATAGTGAGAGAGAGGACATAACCTCAGACAGGCAGAAAAATCAGTTTCAGCACAACCTGACTGGCAGCACCTGCACAACAACATAGAAGACATGGTAGGCAGATTGACCCTCAGTCAACCAGCTGTAGGGAGGACCTACTAAAGAATGACCCAACAACAACCAAATACAAATTACATCCACAGAGCCAACATAAACAGAAAAAAAGGGTATCCAAACAGCATTAAGTTCAGGAGATCAAGGAGACTACACCACTGAAAGTCCAGGTCTCCTATCATAGAAGTTCATACCACAAACACACAGAGTCAAAACATCAATTTAAGAAGCAGAAGCAAACAAGAAGAGTCTCAGAAGTAATGGGAAGACAAAGAAATAACCCCCAATTGAAAGGAAATGAGAAATCCTCAGAAAGAATGCTAAATGAAATAGAGGCAAGTCATCTATCAGATATTGAGTTCAAAACAATGATTAAAAGGAAGTTCAATGAGCTCAGTGAGATTACCAAAAACTACAGGGAAACTACAATGAACTAACTGCAAACTATCACCATAAATAGGGACATTGAAACTATCAACAAGAGTAAAGAGGAAATGAACAATACAATTTCTGAATTGAAGAACACCATAAAAGGAATCAAAAGCAATCTAGATCAAGCAGAGGATCAAATCAGTGAGCTGGATGACAAGGTAGAAAAAAACACCCAGAAAAAGCAAGAAAAGGAAAAAAGACTAAAAAAGAATGAGGAGGGGTTAAGGGAAATGCAGGACAATATGAAACAGAATTATGTCCATATAATAGAGATACCAGAAAGAGGAGGAGAACAAGGGACAGAAAATTTGTTTGAAAAAGTAATGATGGAAAACTTCCCTAATTTGATGAGAGAAAAATTCACACAAGTCCAGGGAGCACAGAGGGTCCCAATCAAGAGGAACCCAAAGAGGCCCACTCCAAGACAAATTATAATTAAAATAGCAAAATTCAAAGACAAAGAGAGAATCTTAAAAGCAGCAAGGGAGAAACAGGAAGTAGCATACAAGGGAGCCCCAATAAGGTTAGCAGCTGACTTCTCAATGGAAACATTACAAGCCAGAAGGGAATGATAAGAAATATTCCAAATAATGACAAGCAAAGGTCTACAACCAAGACTTCTGTACCCAACAGCTCTCTCAAAATAGAAGGTGAAATAAAGAGTTTCCCAGACAAAAGAAGGGTGAAAGAATACATCTCCACCAAACCAGCAATGCAAGACATGCTAAAGGGACTGCTTTAAGACTAGAAAGAAAACAGTAAGAGAGAGAGATGAACACAGGTATGAAGGAAATAAAATGGCAATGAATAAGTACCTATCAATAATAACCTTAAATCTAAATGGATTAAATGCTTCCATTAAAGGACATAGCATAGCTGAATGGATAAGACATCATGACCCACATATATGCTGCCTACAAGAGACCCACCTCAGAATAAAAGATCTACACAGACTGAAAGTGAAGCATTGGAAAAAATATTACAAGCAAATAGGAAAATAAAGCCAGGGCAGCAATATTTATGCCAGACAAAATAGACTTCAAAACAAAGGGCATACAAAGAGACAGAAGGACAATTCATAATAGTCAAGGGGAGAATTCTTCAACAACACATAGTTATTATAAACATATATGAATCTAACATTGAAGCACCCAAATATATAATGAAAATCTTGGAGGACTTCAAGAAAGATATAGATATAGACAGCAACACAATTATAATAGGGCACTTTAACTCCACTGTCAATAATGGATAGATCTCCAAAAAATATGCCAACAAAGATGTTGCGGCATTGAAAAATGCCTTAGATTAAATGGACTTAACTATATATATAGAACCTTACATCCCAAGGAAGCAAAAATACAGTCTTTTCAAATGCACACAGAACATTTTCAAAGATAGACAACATGTTAGGACACAAAACAAGCATAAACAAATTCAAGAAAATTGAAATCATATCAAGCATTTTCTCAGACCACAGGGCCTGAAACTTGAGGTCTAGAAACCATACTCAAGATAAAAATTCAAAATATTTCAACTCATGGAGACTGAATGGCATGCTATTAAACAATGAATGGGTTAATAATGAGATCTAAGAAAAAATCAAAAACTATCTGGAAACAAATGTAAATCAACTCACAACAGTCCAGTACTTATGGGACATAACAAAAGTACTGCGCAGAGGGAAGTCCATAGCAATACAGGCCTACCTAAAAAAAGATAGAAACATTGCAAATAAACAATGTAACTATACATCTATAAGAATTGGAGGAACAACAACAAATAAAACCAAGAGCAAGTAGAAGGAAGAAAATAATTAAGATCAGAACAGAATTAAATGAAATAGAGACTAAAAAAACAATTCAAATGGTCAATAAATTCAGGTACTGGTTCTTTGAAAAGATAAACAAAATTGGCAAGCCTTCAAACAGACTCATCAAGGAAAAAAGAGAGAGGACCCAAATAAACAAAATCAGAATTCAAAGGGAAGAGATTACAACTGATACCACAGAAATACAAAATGATTGTAAGAAACTACTATGGCATTCTGGCCAAGAAGGAGGCCTAGATAGAAACCCTTCGCTTCCTCACACAACCAAAAGGAGGATAACGACCAATCTAAAATCAATAAACAACCAAAAGCACCAGAAAATCAAACTGCATGGAACTATGACAACCAAGGAACTGAAGAAAAAATCAGCCAGAACAACCAGACCAGTAAAGTGGTGGACCACAACGGCTGACTCAGAAAAACCCCAGTGACTCTGCAGACCATGGGGGTGGGGCTGGCTGCCAAGCTCCTCAGGCTGCGAGGGAGCAGCTGACTTAAGGGGAAAACTGAGACTCAGAGTGACTGTGGGGTGTGGCTGGGGTTACTGCTGTGGGAGAAACTCCTCCTCTCACATGAGAGTTCATTGAAAAGTATGCTAGAGAGGAGCATGAGAGCCACACTGTTCCCTCTCTGGCTCCTCTCCCACAGGCAGCACCACAGTGCAACAAGGAGGGTTGTCCTGCCTAGGTGAATACCTTACTCCCCACCCCCTTACAACCTATCAGCTGTGCCATGACAAATAAATATGGCCCAAATGAAAGAACAGAACAAAGCCTCAGAAAGAGATCTAAGCAAGGAAGAGATCGCCAACTTACCTGATGGAGAATTTAAAGCCCTAGTAATCAAAATGGTCACAGATCTGATCGAGCTTAGTTGAAAAATGAAAAAACAAATGAAGGTTACCCAAAGTGAAATAAAACAAAATATTTAGGGAACCAACAGTGACAGGAAGGAAACCAGCACTCAAAGCAACAATCTGGAACGAAAAGAAAAAAAAATCCATCCAGAAGAAAAAGAAGAAACTAGAATTCAAAGAAGTGAAGAGAGTCTTACAAACCACTGAGACAACCTGGAACATTCCAATATCTGAATTATAGGGGTGCCAGAAGAACAACAGCAAGAAATTAAAAACTTATTTGAACAAATAATGAAGGAAAACTTCCCCAATCTGGTGAGGGAACTAGAATTCCAGGAAGTCCAGGAATCCCAGAGTCCCAAAGAAGCTGGACCCAAAGAGGAACATACCAAGGCCCATCATCATGAAGTTATCTAAGATTCAAGATAAAGAGAAAATCCTAAAAGAAGCAAGGGGAAAAGAGAAAGTTACCTACAAAGAGGTACCTGTTAGGCTATCAGCTGATTTCTCAAAAGAGACCTTGCAGGCAATAAGGGGCAGGGAAGAAGTATTTGAAGTCATGAAAGGCAAGGGCGGACATCCAAGATTACTCTATCCAGAAAAACTATCATTTAGAATGGAAGAGCAGATAAAGTGCTTCCCAGATGAGGTCAAGTGAAAGGAGTTCATCACCACCCAACCCTTATTATATGAAATGTTAAAGGGACTTGTCTAAGAAAAGGATGATCAAAACTGTGAACAGTAAAATGACAACAAACTCACAACTATCAACAAATGAACCTAAAATAAAAGAAAAACAACAAAAACAAAAAGTAAGCAAACAGCCAAAACAGGAACAGAATCAGAGAAATGGACATCACGCGGAGGGATTTCACTGGGAAGGGAAAAGGGAAGAATCTGTTACAGAACAGGGCCAAGGGGGAGTACAATATACTATTACCGAAAGGACCTCCCACTAGGTTCACTTGTCTGCTGCCGAAGGAAAGATGTCTCTCAATGCCAGAGATTTGTGAAAAAGAAAGGAAATGTTTATTTAAAGCAATACAGATTTAAAGTAGTGACATAATGTCTTCATTAAAATATCAAAGTCCTTTAGGATACCCACAGATGCACTCAGTCCTTCCTTCTCCCTCTGCCCTAAACTGGGGTACTGTATCTCAGGAAAAGAAGTAGATGTCCATGATTCAGGCTGCTGACACCACCAGCTGTGTCCTTGGCCAGGATCAAGATATGTGGTTCTCCTTGGCAAAGTTGCTAGGGGGTCTCCACTTTGCCAAAACTGCATGGTTTTCCCCTTAATGGCTGTGGCATCTGGGTTTAAATCCCCATGCCAATCTTCCTCTGCAGCCCCATTTCTGACTCCTCCCACAATCAGCTATACTTTCCAGCACTCCCATATCCTTCCAGCTTTACTGGGCTGCCATAGTGGGTCTGGGCAGGAGTGACCCCATAGTGTGGAGCCAATCATCTCATGCAGGCACTGTAACCAGAGGAAGTTGCCTCCCAGTTACATCTTGGGTGGAAGTCAATTCCATCCCCCTGGCTCAAAGTATGGCCACAGTTATTTAACATATCTATGAAACTAGTTACAGATTACAGATATGTTAAATGACCATGACAGAAGTTAGCTGCAAAGCTGTTGCTATGCAAAACAGCTCTCCATGTTCCTCCTCCATGTGTCCCTTCCCCCAACTCACACCTGTAAAGGGTGGGGGTTGGGGCATCCTATATGTCTTTCTAATATTTCCTGGACACCTTGAGTTCTGCACCCCATTCCAAATCCCTATTTGGGGTCCCCCTCTTGGCTGCACCCTGTTACAAATTGACAGGGACAGGGGAAGCACAGAGAAGAAGAAACATAATTAGTAGGCATAAAATAGACAGAGAGATAAAAATGGCATGGGAAACATGGGACTCAAAGAACTTATACTGACAACCCATGGACATGAACCAAGAGGAGGGGAATGCTGGAGGTTTGGTGTCAGAGTGGAGAGGGGACGAAGGGGGAATATTGGGAAAACTGTAATAGTATAATCAGTAAAAAATACTTTAAAAATAACAAAAAAGAAACTACTATGAACAACTATATGCCAAGACATTCAAAAATTTAGGTGAAATGGAGAAATTTCTAGAAAAATATAATCTTCCAAAACTCAATGAATAAGAAGCAGATTGCCTGAACAGACCAATAACAGTTGGTGAAACTGATGCAGCAATCAAAACATTCCTGGCACAAAAAGCCATGAGTTGTATGGCTTCACAAGAGAATTTTACAAAAAATTAAAAAAGAGCTAACCCCTATACTTCACAGACTATTAAAAAAAAAAATCCAAGAAGGGGAAGATTCCCAAATTCTTTTTATAAAGCCAGCATCATCCTAATCCCAAAATCAGGTAAAGACACAACAAATAAAGAAATCTACAGGCCAATATCACTGATAAACATAGATGCTAAAATCCTAAACAAAACATTGGCAAACCACATCCAGCAATGCATTAAAAATATCATACACCATGATCAAGTGAGATTCATCCCAGTGATGCAAGGGTGGTTCAATGTGTGCAAATCAATAAACATAATACATCATATAAACAAAAGCAAAGACAAAAATCACATGATCATATCAATAGATGTGGAAAAAGCATTTGATAAGGTATAGCACCTATTTATGATAAAAACACTCAGCAAAGTGGAAGTAGAGGGTTCATACCTCAATATAATAAAGGCCATATAGGAGAAACCTACAGCCAATATTATACTCAATGGGCAAAACCTAGAAGCTTTCCCACTAAGATCAGGAACAAGACAAGGTTGTCCACTTTCACCACTTTTATTCAACACAGTATTGGAAGTCCTAGCCACAGTGATCAGACAAGAAAAAGAAAAAAGGCATCCAAATTGGAATGGAGGAAATATAACTGTCATTGTTTGCCAATGACATGTTAGTGTACATAGAAAATCCTATAGACTCCACCAAAAAAACCACTTGACCTAATAAATGAATTTGGCAGAACAGCAGGGTACAAAATCAATATTCTGAAATCAAAGCCATTTTTGTACAACAACAATGAAATATCAGAAACAGAAATTAGGAAAAAATCCCATTTGATATAGCAACAACAACAACAACAATAACAAAAGGACCTAGGAATAAACCTAAGCAAAGAGGTAAAAGACTTGTACTGAGAAAATTACACAACATTGAAGAAAGAAATTAAGGAAGACACAAACAAATGGAAGCATGTACCATGTTCATGGACTGGAAAAATTAACATCATCAAAATGTCCATACTGCCCAAAGCAATCTATGGATTCAATGCAATATCTATTAAAATACCAATGATATATTTCACAGACATAGAACAAACATTTCAAAAAATTTATGTGGAACCATAAATATCCCTGAATAGCTGTAGAAATTTTGAGAGAGAAGAGCAAGGTAGGATGGATCATAATAGCTGACATCAAACTATATTACAAGGCCACAGGAATCATAATAGTCTGGTACTGGCATGAGAACAGATATATAGATCAGTGGAACAGAATAGAGAGCTAATAAATAAACCCAAGTCTCTGTTGTCAATTAATTACTGACAAAGAGGACAGAAGTATAAAAATGGTCTCTTCAACAAATGGTGTTGGGAGATCTGGCTGGACAGCTTCATGCACAAAAATGAAACCTGACCACCAACTTACACCATCCACAAAAATAAACTCAAGAAGGATAAAAAACTTAAATAGAAGCCATGACATCATAAAACTCTTAAAGGAGAACACAGACAGGAATATCTCAAATATTCCATGAGGTAG
Source organism: Tonatia bakeri (assembly GCA_004024845.1). Lineage (NCBI taxonomy): Eukaryota > Metazoa > Chordata > Mammalia > Chiroptera > Phyllostomidae > Tonatia > Tonatia bakeri. Next base: position 28,411 of record PVIA01009486.1, on the reverse strand, counting down.
TAGTTTTATTAGTACATCCTGTAGAGCAAGGGACATAAAGAAAAGAATAAACAAATGGTACTTCATCAAAATAAAAAGCTTCTGCATGGCTAAAGAAAACATCAATAAAATGGAAAGGGAACCAATTTTAGGTTAATTTTATTAAGAAACATCAAATCTGCAGCAAGAGCTAATTTCCAAAGTTGTTCTGTGTATGACAATAGTGGACCAGGGTCATTCTTTCAACATTGAAAAACAAGACCACTCTTAACTTTAGCTATATAAAAGGCAGATAGCCTTATATTTGCTGTACAACTCTTTTCTGTGGTATGCTGGTAAATTTTTAACAATTAGATCTCTGGAGACCAGAAGCCCTGTTTTGTAGAGTTTGTTAGTATTTGTGGTTCAAGCTACCATTGTGATGTCGCTCACCCAGGTGCAACGAAAAGGTATGATATATAATAGAGTCTGTTGAACTGGCATGAGCAGACTTCAGCAAACCATGGACTGAAGAGACCTTAAGAGACACTCTAAAGGAATTTTAGCTTCTCTGCCATTCATATTAAATGGCTGCAGTAGGCATCATATTTTCATAGTTGTTACTTACAGTCTCCCTCGCCTTTATAAACCAAGCACACATACGAAAAAGTTGCTTTCCGTACAATTCAATTTTAATAGAACGGAAGAGGGAAAGAAATAAAGCAGATTTTTACTTCTCTGCACTTGGCCTAAAAAACTGGTTTATCCAATCCCACAATTTTCTGTATAAGCAAATATTTACTTTTAGAATGGGATGGGATCCCTGCATCCCATGCAACAGTTGCTACTATCTGTTAAGTGATGTTTCTTTATGTTATTTACAGAGGTATTAGCCTGGTTTGGGTTTCTGAAAAGAAAAAAAGCAAGTCATGTTTTAAATGTCTTTTGTGAAGGCATTTGTTAATATATCAAAGTATTAAAAACTCCACTTCTTTGAAAGTTAAAGTTACTAAGTCAGCTATTTTCTTCTTAACCCACGAAGAGAAGCTCTGCCACTGCATGAGCAGCAGGGTGATGTCTCATGGGACATATTTGCTGTAAACAGCTCTCTTCAAACATTTCCCACTTGCTGGCCTTCCCTGCCCTCTGCTCTATATGCGCCTGCAGCCCTTTGTCCATACCTCCCTGGTACTGACCACTTTGTAGTTCTGTGTTTTATGAGCCCTGCTATGTCCCTCTGCCTGGGCCTGCCCTCTGGTGTTTTGGACACTACCAGATCTATTCCTCCCTGCCTAAATTAAGATATCTGGCATCTCCTGCCTTGGGATCAACCATGGCAGAGAAATGAATTCAGGCTAAGGGGTCTCTTTTAGTTCTGTGACCAATTCCATTGTGGGAAGGGGTGTTTTCCCATACCAATAAGCAATTCTGGAATACTAGTAGGGTATCCTATAATTCAATTCAGTTATACATTATGTACCCAGAGATAGCATCAGATACTACATATTAAGGGTTCAGTCCTACAAGACTGCCCACCCACCTTCTTCAGATGCTAGATACAAGTTCAGGTTGCTATTTGTACTTCTGACTAACTGGCTATAAATCAGAGGCCTCCACAAACTCCTCTTGGGATTAAATAATTAGCTAGAGCAGTTCACAAAACTCAGATAAACACTTTATCTTTAGTTTAGTATAAATGGATATAACTCAGGAACAGTCATAGGGAAAAGATGCATAGGACAAGTTATGGGGGAAAGATGTAAAGCTTCCATGCCTTCTAGGAATGTCATTCTCTCAACATTTTTATGGAAGCTCTCTGAACTCAGCATGATCGATTAAATCATTGGGCACTGGCAACTGATTCAACCTCCAGCTCATCTCCCTTCCCCTGAGGTCAGGGAGGTGAACTGAAAGTTGCTATCCTTTTATAACATGGATAGTTAGTTCCATTAGCAACCAGCCCTCATCTTTAGGTGTTTTCCAAAAGCCATCTCAATAACATCACAAAAGACACTTTTATCACTCTCAACACTTAGGAAATTCCAAGAATTTGAGGAGGTATGAGCCAGAAACTATGAATGAAGATCAAATATATGCATATATTTCTTATAAATGACAATATTGTAGTGTCAAAAACCTGGCAGTTACTCTGCTTCACATGTAGCTTATATTGTTATGAGACTTCTTGTCTCATTGGTTAATCTTGGGAAGTCAGAATTCCTGAGAATGAGCAGGGAGGTATGACAGGGTCCACAGTCAGGGTTCTTAAAGCAACTGCTAACTTCCATTGCCCCTAAGGCTGACCAGAAACTTGGCATAAAAAATTGATTAATGTTGTCCCATTTGCCTCATTTACAAACTGTCTGCCACCTCGGGCTTAGTCCTAGAAACAAGGGAATTGCGTTTTTTCCCTGGTCCTGCGACTGATTCAGGAGTCTTTCAGCTCTCCTGTGCTATTTTTTTATTTTGGAAAATGAAACAGAACCTTATATGTGGGAGAGATGTTTAAAAACATTCTACAATACTAGGTTCCAGTTCAGATGGCAGAGTAGGTAAATACTCTGATCGCCTCCCCCTACGACCACACCAACATTATATCTACATTATAGAACAAGCACTTTGGAGAGCCATCTGAAGACTAGCTGAACAGACTTCCAAACTGAGGACATAAAGAGGAAGCCACATAAAGATGGGAAGGTGGGGTAAAGATGCAAAACATTGGCCCTACACCCAGCTGTAGCAGTTGAGAATTAGGAGGGATATCTAGGCAGTGAAAGTCCCCCCTGAAGAGTGAGGGATCCCAGCTCCACATCAGGAACACAGTGCTAGGAAGAGGAGTCCCCACAACATCTGACTGTAAAAATTAGTGGGGATTCCATCTTGTTTAAATGAAAGGCTGCTGAAAAGCCAGATATCCTCTTAAAGGGTCAATAGAGAGACTTGCTAGCTTCCAAACATTCATCCTAAACTCCAGCAAAGGCACAGCAGCTTAAAAAGCCCAGGGGCATATGGCAAGATTGAATTGTGTGGCTTTAAGGCAAGAGCTGGAGGGGCAGTCACCATTGTTCCTGCATGAACCCTCCCCCCCCACAGCCTGCATGCACAGAGTAGTGCCCACTGCCTATGTGTTGGGCCCTCCCACACACAGCCTACAGGCAGAGACAGGTGTCCAGTCTGAACCTGCATTACCTGGCAAATACCACTGGCCTGCCCTGGTGACTCCCTGAGATCCTGTCCTACCTGATCCCTCTTCGGTGTCTGTGTCTCAAAGGCACCAGCCTCTGCCCACACTGCAGATTCCTACAAACTCTCAAAGGTCTGTAGACTCCAGGCTCACACTGAGAGACATCATAATTAAACTGCCAAAGTTTAAAGACAAAATGAGAATCTTAAAAAAAAAGAGAGAGAGAGAGAGAAAGCAGGTAGTTACCTAGTGGGAAGCTCCCAAAGTTTCTCAAGAGAAACTTTGTAGGCAAGAAGGATTGACACAAAATATCCAAAGTGATAAAAGCAATGACCTACAGCCAAGATTACTCTATCTAGCAAAGCTATCACTTAAAATTAAGAACTTCCCAGACAGGATGGGGAAAAAATGAAAAAACTTTATTCCCACCAGATTAGTATTACAAGAAAATTAAAGGACTTCTTTAATAAGGAAAAAAAGATCATAAATATAAATAATAAAATTACAATAACTACATGCCTATCAATAATCACTTTAAATGTAAATGGATTAAATGTTCTAATTAAAAGACACCAATGGCTGAATGGATAAGAAAATAAGACATATGCTGTCTACACAAGACCCCTTCAGATTTAAAGACACACACACTTAAGTAAGGATCAAAAAAATGTTTCATGCAAATTGAAATTTAAAAATGTGGGTAGTATTATTTTTTCAGACTAATAGACTTTGAAACAAAGTCTATAACAAGAGATAGATAAGGTCATTTCATATTAATAAAGGGCTTAATCCAACAAGAGAATAAAACCTTTAAACATTTATGCACCTAACATAGAAGAACCTAAATATATAAAGCAAATATTGATGCACATAAAAGGAGAGGCTGATAGTAATATAGTAATTGTAGGGGACTTTAGCACACCACTGATATCCATGGATGTCATCCAGACAGAAAATGAGTGAGGAAACTGTAGCTTTAAATGACACATTAGTCCAAACAGATTTAATTGATATTTTTAGAACATTTCACCCCCAAACAACATAATGTATGTTCCTTTAAAGCATATTGCATTTTTCAGTATAGAGCACATATTAGGCCATAAAATAAATTTTAATAAATTTAAAAAGATTGAAGTCATATCAATAATCTTCTCCTACCTCAATGGTATGAAACTAAAAATCAATTACAAGAAAAAACGAAAAAACAAAAAAACACACAAATACATAGAGGCTAAATAACATCCACTAAACCATGAGTGGGTTAACAATGAGAACAAATAAGAAATCAAAAGATACCTTGAGACAAATAATAATGAAAATGTAATGACCCAAAAATCTATAGGACACAGTCAAAGCAGTCCAAAGAGAGAAATTCATAGCACTATGAGGCTACTTCAAGAAACAAGACAAAGCTCAAGTAAACAATCTGACTGTACATCTAAAGGAGCTAGAAAAAAAAACATAGAAAGTCCAAGTAGTAGAACAGAGGAAATAATCCTCCAATTAATATGGAACCACAAAAGATCCCGGATAGCCAAAGTATCTTGAGAAAGAATAACAAAGTAGTCCACATTACCTCATATCAAGTCAGCATGGTACTGGCATAAAAACAAACACAGAGATTAATGAACAGGATAGAGAAACCCAAAATAAATCCATGCCTACATGGTTGTTAATCTATAAAAAATAGGCAACCATATAGTGAGGTAATGGCAGTCTCACAAATAAATAATGCTTGGAAAACTGGACAGATGCATGAAAAAAATTAAACTAGACTACTTTCTTATTCCACATACAGAGATAAACTCAATATGTAGTAACACTTAAATATAAGCCCCCAAACTATAAAACTCCCATAAGAAATGTGCTGGGAGAAGAAACTCACAGAAGAGAAACATAGACAGTAAACTTTTTGACATTGCTCTTGGTAATATGTTTTTTTGAATATATCTTTCGGTGCAAGGGAAACAAATGAAAAAATAAACATATGAGGCTACATAAAACTAAAAAGTTTTCTGCACAGCAAAGGAAACCATCAATTAAATGCAAAGACAACCTGCTGAAGATATTTGCCAATAGAACATCCAATAATGGGTTAATATTCAAAATACATAAAAATATGTATTTTACACCAAAAATACAAACAACCTGATTTAAAAATGGGGAGAAGACCTGAACAGACATTTCTCAAAAGGGAACATACAGATGGTCAATAAACATAAGATGTTCAATGTCACTAATCATCAGAGAAATGCAAATGAAAACCATAATGAGATATCATCTCAGACATGTCAGAATGGCTATCATCAATAAATCAACAAAAAAAAACAAATGTTGGCAAGGATGTGGAGGAAAGGGAACCCTCGGCATTCTTGATGGGAATGCAAACTGGTGCAGCCACTATGGAAAACAGTATGGAGGTTTCTCAAATATTAAATAAAGAACTACTATTTGACCCAGTGATTCCATTTCTGGGTATTTATCTGAAGAAAGCCAAAACACTAATTTCAAAAGATATATACATCTCTATGTTCACTGCAGCATTATTTACAATAGTCGAGATATAGAAGCAACCTATGTCCATCAATAGACTACTGCATAAAAAAGAGCTGGCAAATATATAAAATAAAATATTACTCACCCACAAAAATAATGAAATCTTACTATTTTCCACAACATAGACAGATCAAAGGGTATTATGAAGTAAGTCAGACAGAAAAATATGATATGATTTCATTTACATGTATAATCTAAAACACAAAATGAATAAACAACAAAAATTAAAACAGACTCATAGATACAGAAAATGAAGTGATGATTGCCAGAATGGAGGAGATTTGGGGGACTGGGTAAAAAAGGTAAAGGGATTAAGAAGTATAAGCATATGGAATGTGATCAATAATATTGTAGGGACTATGTATGGGGCCAAGTCAGTGCTGAACTTACCAGGGGAATCACTTTATAAATTATCAACATGTGTAAACACTCTGCTGTATACCTGAAATTAATGTAATATTGAATGTCAACTGTAATTGAAAAAAATTAAAAATTAAAAAAAAATTCTACTATGCCCATTGTTAAAACCTCCTCATAATGCTAAGAAACTATCTGTAGTCTTGATGGAGAAAGGGTGATGGACACTGTCAAACAGGATCAGGATTGTAAGAGTAAGTGGTCACTTGTGAACAGATATCATCTCCCCCCATCCTGACTTATGGCTACTGCTACTGAGGGTAAATGATCAACATTTATAATCTGAGGGTTTTTATTTTTCTTGAGGATGCGTTGCTTGTAGAAATGGAACCTCCCCAGAGGGAAGTGCCGAACTCCTTAATCATTAGTGATTTCTTAAGGATGGTTAGTTCATCACATCTTTGCAGAAGATTAGTGCCAGAGAGAAGTAAGAGAGGGGCCAAAGGGGAGGGGGTGCTTGCAGGGAGAAACTCAGAGATAGCTGAGGACAGAAAAAGCATAAATTCTGGCCATTTCACACTGTTTCTTCTGGCCAGGACTTAGAGGGGCAACACAACATTAACTCTTTCAACGATAACTATCAAAGAGCTATTGATGTTGAGGACATTTATCACAAAGTTAGATACACAAATGTTATGGGATCCTCTTTTTAAAGAATGTATCTTTTATTCTAATTGGAAAAGATCCTTGGCTTAGTAGAGTCACACTTCTCTATCACACTTCTCTTTCCTTTTCTCTAGGAAAGCAGAATGGAATTTTACTGGCAAAAGAATGAGAAATTTGTTTTCCAAGATATACAAGATTTGTTTTCCTATAGTTTCTTCTAAATGTATACAAAAATTTCTTATTCAGAACAACATTCTATGGCATTATGTGATCTTCATTAATCAAAGCAAAGTTAAATCATGCTCATAGCTCTGTGCTTGGAGAAAGAAAGCTAACTCTTATCGAACACCTGCTTTGAGGTGGGAGCTTTGCCTAAAGTTCTCAATGAAACCTCACTCTATTAGTCAGCTGGGGCTGCTATAACAAAATACCATAGACTGGACAGCTTAAACTATATGCATTTATTTCTCAGTTCTGGAGGCTGGGAAGTCCTAGGTTAGGATGCTGGCTAATTGAATTTCTGGTGACAGCTCTCTTCCTTGCTTTCAGAAAACTACCTTCTCATTGTGTCCTTGCATGGCCTTTCCTTTGGTGCATGTAGTGGCAGAGCGATTTCTGTCTCTCTCTCTTCTTATAAGGTCACCAGTCTTACCAGTTTAGGACCTGATCTTTATGACTTCATTTAACCTTAATTACCTCCTAAAAGTGTAACAGGGTGAAACCAAGAGGTGGACTCCAAATAGGGATTTGGAATTGGGTCCAGAACTCAAGGTGTCCATGAAATATTAGAAAGATATAAAGGATATCCTCCTTCCTCCCCCCTACAGGTTGGAGTTGAGGGAAGAGACACATGGAGAAAGAATATGCAGAGCTATTTTGTACAGCAACAGCTTTGCAGCTAACCTCTGGCATGGTCATTTAACATATCTATAACCTTTAACTGGTTTCATAGATATGTTAAATAGCTGTGGCCATGCTTTGAGCCAGGGGGATGGAAGTGAATTCCACCCAACATGTAATGGGGGCAGCTCCCCCTGGTTACAAAGCCTGTGTGAGAGCTTAGAGAAGATTGGTTCCATGACATGGGACCACACTTGCCCAGACTTACAATGGCAGCCCAGTAAACCTGGAAGAATACAGGAATGCTGACAGGTGTAACTGGTTGTAGGGGGAGTTGGAAATGGGGATACAGAGGAAGATTGGTGTTGGAATTTAAACCCAGACTTGGCAGCTTTGGTGAGGAAGAACTGTTACAGGGTGCAGCCAAGAGGGGGGCCCCAAATGGACATTTGAAATGGGGCCCAGAACTCAAGGTGTTCAGAAAATAATAGGATGTCCTCATCTCCCCTCCCCCCTCCCCGCCCCAGGTGTGGGTGGGGGAAAGGGACAAATGGAGCAGGCCCATTGAGAGCTGTTTTGCATAGCAACAGCTCTGCAGCTAACCTCTGGTGTGGTCATTTAACATACCTATAGCCTTAGGCTGGTTGCTTGAATATGCTAAATAGCTGTGGCCATGCTCTGGGCCAGGGGGATGGAAAGGGACACCCCACCAAGATGTGACTGGGGGGCAGGTCCCCTGAGTTACAGTGCCTGCGTGGGAGCTCGAAGAAGATTGGCTCCATGACATGGGGTGACACTTGCCCAGACCCATGATGTGACCAGAAAAGCTGGAAAAGATAGCAGATTGAGGGCAAGTGTGGCGGAGTGTGGGAGGAGTCGGAAATGGGGCTGCAGAGGAAGATTGGCATGGGGATTTAAACCCAGACACAGCAGCCATAGAGGAGAGGACCATGCAGCTTTTGGCAGTGTAGAGACTCCTGTAGCCCTGTGAGAGAGAATCACCATGCAGATTTAGCAGAAAATTGCCAATTGCTTTGGCCGAGTGGCAACCCCATCTCTCTGCAGCTTTGTGGGAAGAACCACACAGTTTTGCCAGAGTGCAGACCCCTGCAGCTTTGGTAGGAGAGGACTACGTGGCTTTGAGGTGCTCCTTTTGGCCACACAGCCTGGGAAGCAAGAGAGACTTTGCCTGGAAGAAGGGTGAAAGAACTCTTACCAGTAGGCCATGAGACGGTGCTTCATGGCTTTGGATTAATTGGAGATCCTGCCTGGACAGCGACACAACTGATGGTGCTAGGAACCGAGGAAGGTCTCCCAGGCGACATGGATTACTGGGAATAACCAGACACTGCCTGAGCCATGGACTTCTATTTCCTTTCCTAAGATATGATACCCCAGACTGGGAAAAGGGGGAAGGAAGAATTGTCTATGTTTGTGGGTGTTTTAAGGGACTTTAAGATTTTGATGAAGACATTAGGTCACTACTTTAAGTTTGTATAGTATTGAATAAACGTTTCCTTTCCTTTTCACAAATCTCTGGCATTGAGATTTCCTATAGACGGCAAACATGATGGACCTGGGTCTCTTTCAGTAATAGTATTATCATCCCAGGCCCCCCACCTTGTTTGTTCTGTAACAGAACCACGCGACTTTGGCAGAGTGGAGACCCTGCAGCTTTGGTGAGGGCGAGGACCACGTGGCTTTGGGGTGTTCCCTTTTGCAATGTGGCTTAGAAAGCAGGAGAGACTTTGTCTGGAAGAAAAGGGGTGAAAGGACTCTTGCTGGTGGGCCATGAGTAGGTGCCACATGGCTTTGGATTCACTAGAAATCCTGACAGTGACACAGATGATGGTGCCGGGAGCCTGAATCATGGACTTCTACTTCTTTTCCTGAGATACGGTACCCCAGATTAGGGAAGAGGGAAAAGGAAGGACTGTGTGCATCTGTGGGTATCCTAAAGGACTTTAATATTTTAATTAAGACATTAAGTCACTACTCTAAGTCTGTATAGCTTTAAATAAATATTTTCTTTCCTTTTCACAAATCTCTGGCATTGAGACATGTCTTTCTTCTGGCAGCAGGCGTAGTGAACCTAGTGGGAGGCCCTTTCAGGAATACTATATCGTATACCCCCCTTGGGTCTGTTCTGCAACAAAAGCCCTATCTTCAAATGCAGTCACATTGCTGGTTGGGGCTTCACCACATAAATTTTGGGGCATACAGTTCAGTCCACAGCACTCACATTGACTCAAGGTTGAGTAGTTTTAAAAATCAAACAATAGTTACAGAAGAGGAAACTGAGGCCAAATGGGAGGAGTAATGAACACAGAAGTGGTTTACCTGGCATGAAGCATGGGCTGGTCGGCCCCAGAGCACTGTTTTCCAGTGAGCCATGAGGAGGTCCAGATGGTGGGCTCTTTCAGAGGAATGGGCGTGGTGAGGGGTGCATTCAATGACACTTAACTTTGCTCTGAGGAACTTGGAGTGGGCCTGGACAACATAGAAGACAAGTTCAGAGTAAACATATAGTGCTTCTCCTTGGTATGTGTTTGGTAAGTTGAACATAAAATTCTGACAACACTGATAGTTTTCTCTGAAATCCAAGGCTCAATTGTGGACTCCATCCCTTATGGCTCTTTCAGACATCATCCATAGAAGAAAGACTCTAAAATACTCACTGTACACCCAGTCATAAAAAAATTCCCATTTAATGGATAGAGAGGGTCTGTGAGGAAAGCATATAATTTCTTTGGCATTAGTGTTTATGACATTTTTTCTTTAACTTATTTAATCTTCCTGCAAATTCTGTGAGGTGATTAATATCTCCACATTCCTGGAAGAAAAATGGATGTTCCAGCAGGTGAGTAATGTGGGCAAAGTAGTAAGAACTTGTGATGGAGCCAGGATGCCAATCTAGGTGACTATTTAGACCACTCTCACCTGTGGTAAACTATTCTTTATCCTACTTGTGCTCCGGGGTATCATAGCAGAGCTGTCAAAACCTCACCTACACTGATTCTACCATTACTTTCAGTCATTTATTTACCATTTGCCTACTAAATATCTATTAATACCTAGAGTATAGCAGTGTTCTGGGCACTGGAAATAAGAAAATTAGAACAAAGCTGCAGCCTCATTGTCAGGACTTGATTTCCTTTCCAGGAGGCAGGAAGGGCAGGGGCCTGGTCACTTAAGGCTTCTGAACAGGTCCAGTGTTGCTTATCTCTCTTCTGTATTTTATTTTATTTTATTTCATTTATTTTAGGACCCACACATAGAATCATGCTGCCAGAGTAGCCTGTGCTACAGAAAAACACTAATTATGAAGACTAAGTGGTCATACATTTTCGGGATTTGTCACTGTAATCAAAAGAAAGTTAATCTGACACATATTTCATGACATACATAGCCATTATTGTGCTGCATGATAATTAGGTGTAAATAAGAGTGGTTAACCAAAATAAGTCTAATCAGTATGACTTACACAGACAAGCCATCTTCTAAATATTTTCTCTTATTAGGTCTAGAATTCAGATGTGGTGTCAGTTTAGCTTTCCTGGTACAGTGTGTGGCTGCCACTTCCCAGTATGCAAAGGCAGAGCTCCTCATTTTATGTACCATCACCTGGGCCTTTCTGGACCCCACTAACAGTCTCTGGGGCCCCTCTGTACCTTCCCACATGTACCAGAATTTCCCAAATTTTTCCTCTCATTCTGTCTTGGTGTCTTCATGCCCCAGTGCTGACATCAATGCTGTAGGGAGAGTCTGGGATTGTCAAAGTAGCCCCACAAAGGTATGGTCTCTTAGTGGGGGCTGGCCAATGATGGGAGGGAAGAAGACTGTTTCTCTACATTCACAGGAGAGTCCTGGGTAGAGGATTGGAAGAAAGGTTGGGAATCAGGAATGGAAGAGAGAGTTAGTGTGGGCAGGCAGAGGAGCACCAACTCCAGTGCCGATGACTCTTTTAGATCCAGCCACATGGAACTCATGATTTTAGGTATAAACAGGGTGTATCCAAAAATCCTCCCCTTAAACTAGTCATTCCTTTAACAAGATACAAAGCTTCCATTTAATGATTAGAGAATTAAAAAAAAACCTGAAAATTCAAATGCTTGAAGAAATACTACATTGACTTGAAAGGATTTGAATTCTAGGATAAGCATTGTTATTTTAATTTAAAAAGGACTTATGAAGCAGGAAGCCCTGAGAGATTGGAGAGGATATGAAGGAGATGCCTTTCAGCAGAGAAGGAGGAAAATATGATTGGACCCTAAGTTACCTGTCCCAATACTGCCTCAGGTCTCTGCTTTTCTGGATCCATTCTAGGACAATGGGAATTGCTGAGGAAACATCTGTGACTTTGGTCATGTGATGCTGGGCCACCTCCATGCCTGAGGTCATACACCAGTTTGGCCTCTTTGCCATAGAAGGCTCTATGAAAAGGGGCTCTTAATAGAAAAAGATGGCACACATTAATAAAGTTAAGTTAGATTGCAAGGAAGTTATCTAACATGTTGGGCATTGCATTTTAGGGCAATTACTGTATGCTTTAGGTGGAATTATAGGCATAGGCCAAAGGTTGAATGACTTTAAGCCACCCAAGTTGCATGATTCTTGCTGTGGAAAGGGAAGTCTGGAGTGCAGAGGAGACTGGCTTGGAGGGATTAGGGACAGCTTTCTTGAGGAAAGGTAGCTGGTTGAAGCAATGCCCAGCCTTGTAGGGGAAGACTGCAATGAAAGCATTGGAGAGAGCGTAGGAGACCAGAATAAGAGAAAAAACACTGCTTTCCCTGTATCTGAAGTATTCTTGTGGTGTCAGGGGTGTGCTGGCACCCCTGCCAGGGCCACCCTAGTCAACCTGCATTGAACATGCTAAAAACATGTGAGGGATGACAGCCAAATTGTATGATTCTAAGGAGCCCAGGGAAGCAAACATAAAGGTTCTCAATTTACATTCCTTTCATAAGGGCCCTATTAGTATAACAGAATTACTGATTTGGGGATTAGGCTGATGACTGTGGGTGGCAACACACCCCCAAAAAAACTAAAGACAGATGGCTCACTTTCAGTCATATTTTTTCTCAGACAATAGTTAATGTCAAAGAAAGAAGAGGAAAAAGTTAGGACCCAGATAGTCTGATACAGCACATTTTCTTGTTATGATTGTTTTAGTTTCTTAGATTTCACTTGGAAGGTTGTTCTTATTTGGGACAGGATACTAAATGCTGTCATTTAAGACACATTTCACAAGAAAGTACTGTTCCTGATCTCAAAAGAAAGCACTGGATTGTCTGGAAAGCTCACATTCTCAGAACCATCTCATCCAACTTCTCCCATCATACAGAATAACATGCATTTCCCATAAAGTTTTACATGTTATCAAATATGTTGGTTAATAAGTGCTATATCCATTTATGTAGCATATAAATATATACCAACTATTTTGCATCTGATAAGGACATTTTCTCAACCAGAAGACAGACTTTGGTCCACATACCAGGACCCTCATCTGGGGTGGAATTCCATTCCTGGCCCAGATACAAAAGAGGAAATTAGCCCATCTTTTCCTGGTTCTCCATCTCAGTGGAGAGAGAAGTACATGCCATCCAGTCATAGGAGCCTGGAAGATCATCTTGTCCATGTTTCTTCCATGTAGTACTTGAATAGTTAGGACACACATAGATTCAGGATATCAGACTGTGGAGTCAAGTAGGCATGTGTTCTCTGATGAAGCCTTCATTCCCCCCCCCCCCACCAAGGATATACACACCTCTTACACACTCACAGTTAGGCCTATTAAGATGACTGAAAATATTGCTTGAAATGAATTACCACTTGATTTAGTTATTAATTAGGATTGTTATGGGATCTGTTGTTATTCATAAATAAGCACATAGTTATATCCTTTCTATCATTTCTGTACATCTAATTAATTCCAATTGCATACTGTTGCTGAGGATTTTCCTCCAATGTGGAATGCAACCCTTTCCCTGCTAGGCCTCTACATAATCCTAGGAGCACAAAAGTGTGTGTTTGTGTGCAAGTTGCCATCAGAGGTCTCAGATGAATGTGAGTCTATAGTTCAAATGACATGAGAGCCGCTACTGATCTTATCATACATGGAAGATTTGACAATAGTGGATGACTAATTTTAGGAGAATTTATTGTAATTTGCAATAAAAACTTCTAACTTGAAGAAAATTTCTTCCAAAGCTTATGCTTCAAATTTTGTAACTTGCTTAATTCCTGAATTCCACTTGCCAGTCGGAATGTGCCTGCTGTCCTGATGAGTTATGCTGATGCTAACACTTCAGAGGGATGAGGATGATGCCCAGAGGTTGGACAGGGAGCTAATCAGGCTCTCTTGGAGGAGATATGGTCTCAGTTCCAATTAAATCAATTGGTTCAGCCCTAGCCAGCTGGTTTAGTTGGTTGGAGTGTTGTCCTGTGTACCAAGAGGGTGTGGGTTTCACCCCTGGTCAGGGCACAAACCTAGGTTGTGGGTTCAGTTCCCAGTCAGAGAGCATACAAGAGGCAACTGATTAATGTTTATTTTCCACACTGATGTTTTCTTCTCTCTCTGTCTTCTTTCCTTGCTCTCTAAAATCAATAAATATATTTCAGGTGAGAATGAATGAATGAATAGCTTCGTTGTATATCAAAGTCTGTATCAAATGCATTTAAAAATTATAATACCATGTTCACAGCCCTGTGCTGATTGTCGTTCTGTTTGGTCTGTGTAGATGGACAGCCTTCTCAGCAGGACTGGCCTTTGTGTGAGAGATGTGAGTCCTCCTGCCCTTTTTCACCTGCTTCCCCTCTGTCAGCACTGAAAAAAGACATTTTAATATAAATTCTTGTTCACTGCAAGTTTCCAAAGTTCACAGCTTTCTTTCTATATCAGAGCAAAAATCTAAAAGCAAAAAATCCCAAGGTAGCAACTGTACCAGATTAATTTCCCCTTTCTTTTGGCCCTTCTCTCCTCCTCTAAGGGTTAAGTATGTGGAAGGAAGAATTGCTAGACTTTTTGTCTGTGCTTGGTGGGAACTATTAAATTACTGCTGGATGTTTTTGATTATACCACATATCGGTGCCTGAGAGCCACGGCCCTGGAAGCCACATGTGCCTCACTGGCCTGGCCCAAGTTTGTTCCTGCTCCCTCTACCCCCTAGCCCCATGCTTTCTTGTGGAGCCCCCTCCATGGCACCAAAACAGTACAAGAATGGGAAATAGTGCTGGCTAAGCAAAAGGAAACGGCAATAAAATTGAGAGCTAAGCAGCTCACTGGAGCCAGGACTCTGGGGTCTGCTTAATTGCTCTGAAATGAAAAAGACTCAGGGTTTTCATGAAATCCCTTAGGTACTCTTGCCAAACCTCAAATAGTAGATTGAATTACAGTTTCAAATCCCTCCCTTCTTCCCTATGCCATGTCTTATTTCTTCTGGAGGTTCATCCACAGCTTCGGGCCTGGGAGGAAAGGGTTACCTTGAGTGGTAGCCAGGCTCCCTGAGGTCTCAGCAACTATGCAGAGGCATTCTCTGGGATCTCCACTGCTGAGCACTAGGCACCCACTGGCACCCAGGGCTCCAGGAATATTCAGAACAAAGGTGCTCCCTGGAAGCCCTAGGAAAGGGCAGTGCTGTGAGGCTGACCAAGATGAAAGTATATGAACATTTCTTTGGGGTAGAATCAATATCTTTTGTCATAGTCTCAAAGAAGTCTTACAAAAATTAAGCACTTATAGAGAAAAGAAAAGTATGATAACACATTAGGGATTTTCCCAGAAGAGAAGGTAATTTTAAGGAGTGACTGAAGGAAGAATTGGGAAAGTAGACAATGCTGCTGGAAGCCAGAAAGGCAATGCGACAGGAGCCATCCAAATGTGAGGGGTTGGGGGAAGGGGAGGAAGGTTCCTCATCTGACCTCACTGCCTGGGAGTGTGCACTGAGTCACTGAGGGAAGGAAACCTGGCTCTGGATAGAGGATGCAGCATGAAAACCAGCCCAGATGAGTCAGGCAAGATGAACACTGGTTTATAATAAGTGCAAAGGCTTGTCAGAGGGGAGAGGCAAAGAGCACAGAGCAGGGTGGGTAGGAGTTAAGAGCAAGCTTGCCATGCTCCAGAAGGGTAAACTGTGCTGCTGGTGTAGCCAATAGTCCCTCCATTCACACTGGCTTCACTCTCTCCAGACAACGCCCAGAGAGGAGGGTAGTGTGATTTTTCAGAATGAGCTCAGGGGCAAGGGTCCTTTCTTCAGGCAGGGTTTATCTTCTCTGGGGTTTCTGCATAATTTGTTCCATTTGTCCCACAAATCTTTGGGTTCCTTTGCATGACTAATGGAACAAATGTAGTGGGATGGTTCTGGAAGGCACAGGCTTCTGTGGGGTTGGTGGGGGGGGGGAATGGGTAGGCAAGCTCCAAAAGGAGCTTTGCTTCAGAGTGTTGAAAACAAAATTTTCAAAGCATTCTTAGGGGAAAAAAAGACACTGAGATCTGTTTTGAGGAAATCGGCAAGAAAAGTTATAGGAAGACTGAGATAACAGTGACATAGTGAGAAATCTAGTCAGCTTTGGAGCCATGCAGGTATTATGTAAAGAAAACAAGAAAAGTCCATGTGAGTGTGAGCTGCTATTGTCATCATTGTCATGAACGAAGAGGTACTTTGATAATTTCCAGTTTACTGAGCACATGGCTTAACACAAACTGAATTTGGAAATTCATTTCTTTCCCACAACTATCAAGTTCTTTGTGTCACCTGAGGCAGGATATTTACTATTACTTAGAAGTGGAGTCTCTGTGACAGGGGTGCCATCACAGTCATGATGGTCATCCTGTACCCTATTTCTTCCTGACACTCTGAAGTCCTACCTGTGTTCCATTTATGTTTATAATTGTTAGTCATGGATTTTTCCTAATTAACTCTATGTGACCTTTTTTGTGGTTTTGTTGATGGGTGAAGAGGGTTGCTGTTATAACCGCATGGCATCCTTTAAGTATCTGTTGTCATCCAAAGAACATTAGAGGTCTGTCCCCTGCTTCTATGGCAGACACAGGAAACTGGGATCTCGTGACACACAATCTTCATAGGATGACTTGTTGCCAAGGAACAGTAGAGTCTTCAAGGAAAGAACAGCAGCTAGACCCCAGGGTGAGGGAAAGCACCGTGGCAGAGGCACTGAAGGAAAATTCAAGTGACATTTTTCAGCTTACCCAGCATTTGGAGAGAGAAATCATCTAAATGTTCTTGTTTCCAGTCTGTGTCATCTTATGAGGAAGCTACATCCCACATAACTCCCTCTGGGGGAACACAGGCTTGTCTGCCACTGTTCAGAGGAATGGCCCCCACCAGTGGACCTTGTGGAGCGGGGGCCTCATTCATGTCCACACACTGCAAAAAGGGTCCCTGTGTCCTCCTTTGGCAGCTGGATGGAAGGAACAGAGAAATAACCTTTACTCTTGTAGGCACACTGTGGGCCCTTTCACAAACATCTGATTTAAATCTCACAAAAACTTTCCTAGATGCTACTTACTATTCTTATTCTTTTAAATGACAAAACTACAGTCCAGAAGTGTATTAGTTAACATTAACTGTTGTAGCAAATAAAACTGCAAATATATTTAAACCTCAAAAGATTTTAAAACGACAAAGGTTTCTTTTTCATTCATTTAAATCCCAAATAGGTGTTCTTCCCAAGGGGAGCTCTCTCTTCAGGTGGTAGGTACACCAGAGATGTGACTCTCTTAAAACTTGTCATTTTCTATTCTTTCACAGTACTTTGGCCCCTATGGTGACATTAATATTAGATTTGGTGAGAATGGCATTTTAGAACTGAAATGAATCTTAGCACGAAATACTCCAAATTGCATATTTTATTGATTAAGAAACTGAGACTTAAGGAGATTGAAGGATTGGCCAATGCCTCAAAATTAGGTTACATAAAAACCAGTTTATGTGTTCAGTTATGCATATGTGACTGAAAATTTGCTGAATGAGCCAGAATATAGATAAGATCTTTTCTCCCCTTTAATTTAATTATTAAATTAAAAAACAAAGAAACCACAATTTCAGCACTTATTTGTAGATATAAAGCATAGGGGTTCAAAGTTCTTCTAGAAATCCTTGGTATGAATAATTTGGCAAGAAAAAAGTAATGCAAGTAGCTGTCAGTGGCAATGCCTTTCAAAGGAGATAACAGTAGGTGCCCCCCCACCTACTTAAATTTCACCATTCTTCCAAAATATGTGTTTGTTCCTGAAAGATGGCACTTGAGATTTACTGAAGCAACATCAAGGAGGCCAATTTGATTAGGTATGTTTTATTTTGGATATTTCCAATATTCCCCATGGATATGCAATATGGATCAAGGCAGGAAAGGGAGAAAGAAAATGCTCCACAGATCCTTATCAGGCTCCCCCTGGGTAGCAAGAGGTGTAAGAATAGGATGCAAGGGCTGAATAGAGAGGAAATAGTGTTTCCAAACAGAAAGTAAACAATAAAGAGTCAAGATAGTGTTGGTGCAAAAAATACAAGGAGGTAATGGAGACACCATAGGCTAAGCGCCATTATTTGATTCACTTATATCTAGGGCCACAGAATAAAATCACTTTTTTCCTTAGGAGATTAAAATCCAGTTTTGCTGTCTTTACCTAGAATGACTGCTCCTCTCATTAACTGGACTCCCATATGTGGTATAGGAAGACATAAACTTTGAAGGGCCGGGAAGCTGTTCAGTGCAAAGGTCAGGTTGTAATTGCTAAGCTTTAAATTTATTCATTATCCAAAACTCAACATCTACTTCCTACCACCAAATAAGGGTACAAAAACAGAGTGACAATAACATAAAACCTCCACATAGGGTGTGATATGCAATAAAACCCTGGAAATGTTCATCCTCTGTTATAAAAGCATTTAGGACTAAAATCCACGCTACTCATTCCTGTTTGCCTGTGAGAGCACACAGGCTATCCCTAATGAAATCTTTAACAGTGGGGCCAGGAGGGACATGCACAGTGCATTAAGAAAATCACTGCCAAAGTAAAATGTATGTTTATTTTATTTGTACATACAATATATGTAGGTTTGCATACTGATTTTTTTTTAGATTTTATTTATTTATTTTTAGAGAGGGAAGGGAGAGGGAGAGATAGAGAGAGAAACATCAATGTGCGGTTGCTGAGGGACATGGCCTGCAACCTAGGCATGTGTCCTGACTGGGAATCGAACCTGCGATGCCTGGTTCGCAGCCTGCACTCAATCCACTGAGCTACGCCAGCCAGGGCCATACTGATTTTTTTAAGTGAGAGAAATAATTTGTAAGAGAAAAAGTGGTTTTGAACATTGTATTTTGTCCGTTTGGTTATTTGTGGTTGCTAAGCCTCTAAAAGTACAACACTTTTAAAAACGCTTGTTGAAAACCCATGGAAACTGAGGGTTTCCTTTGTGTTTTCCCCTGTGTTTAAGTTCTTTAAGTTAGACAATAAATGGAGAGAAGTGGGCTTGTTGTCCTGGGACCTGTGGTGACAAGTAGAGTGTAAACCTGAAACTAGAAGCATTGATTCTTGTCAATCGCGTAGAGCAAAATAGAAATAAATTACCTTGATCTCAAGTAAATTAGTTTTCTAAGTTCTTTGGAATCTTGAGTGATTTTATTAGTAAAATTCTGATGCTTTCCAACACTAACAAAGGTAAAAGCACCAAAAAAAAAAAAAAAGGCTAAGATTGGAAAAGCCTCAAGTACAATGATACTTCTATATATATCTTTTTAAACGACACTGTCCTGAAATATCTTGGAGATCTTATTATAATATTCAGAACATTTTCTTGGTAAAGGCAACTGCCTTGATAACAATAAAGTCAGAATGAAAAATATGTATAGAATAGGTAAGATACAAGGCATCTTCCTTTTCAGTTGCAAAATTTTGGTGAGAAACTGCCATATTTTATTTTCAAAATTTTTGTTTTTTATTTTCCAATTTTATGTGCTTTGTAATAGTATTTGCCTTGGGCTTGTGGGGGTAAATGTGCGATAATTTTGGCTTCTTTTGAGAGTAACATGGAGAGCGCTCAGTTTCCAGACAGGGAAAACAGACTGCCAACAGAAGGCTGAAATGCCATTTGATCCTCACCTGGACTGCAACACACTGACACACTGCCCGGACTCCCAGAGGGGGGCCTGCTCCTGTCTCCACACAGTGCCCCTTCCTCTGCCCTGCCCCTACTTTGTCCAAACCTTCCAGCTTCCACGGAATCCCCAGTAGCTAAGTGACCAAATCTTGAAAGATCAACACGGGACATGGGGATAAAGCTTGGGTGTTCTGGGGAAGACTGAACATATTCAGAACAGAGCAGGCAGCAAAACCCAGCTGCACAGAAGCAGTTCCATTGGAGGAACTGAGATGTTTTCCTAATGTTGCTGCAGACTTGGAATGAGCAAAACATCTTCTTTAAAACAGTTAATTTTGCTATGCTGTTTCTTTCATAAACACATTTTTATATTAACAAAAACTTTCTTTAATAAAAAAAGTTATATATTTTCTCCAACACTGAAAACTAGTAGCTTAGGTGATAAAAATGTTAGTATCAACAGAAGCATATTTGTTGTAAGAACTTCACAAATTCTGGTTGTTTGTATTTTTTATTCCACTTTCTTCCATTTCCCTCTTTATCTTATTAAAAGGATACTCATGAGGACCTTCTGGGTATGTTTCTAAACAACAAACAAAAAAAGAGGTTCCTTTTGCCACAAATTCCATTAGTTTTTGAACCTCTGAAATTTCACAAGAGGTGTCAAATTTAGCTGACCCCAAACTTTTCACTTGAACAGAAATAGAAACCTTGAGAGGAAAAGCCATGCTGTATGCTAAGGATGTGTGACCCATGAAGAGGACTACAAGAGAATATTTTAAATGATCTTGTTAAAAGCAATATGGCTCCTCAGAGTTCTTTTACTTTGCTTAAATTTGTTATGCCTGACTTATTTAATTAAAATAAAATTAAAGCCTGAAAAGAGTTTTTATTTATTAATGTAATGCTTGAATCAATTAAATGCTTCTCTTTATCTTCTCTATTATCAGTTGTTATTCATTAATTCATTCAATTCTTATTGAGTGCCTATCAGATTTCTATGGGGGAATAAGAAGGCAAGAAAGACAAATCCTATCTGCAAGGAATATATTAATTTTGTCATTTTAAAATACAAACATTATGTCTTTGATCTTTTAATCCCAGTGAAATGATCAGATGTTATTTATATGCTGTACCTTTCTGTATTCTACAAACAGATTGCTATTAAATGGCAAACATTAGCCGCTCTTCATAAGGCCTTTTGCTATTTATTATTTTGGTCATAGTACCCTTTTGGTCTTAAGAGTTTGCTCAAAAAGATCCTTTGCTATTTCTAGTACTGAGCCTGGCACTTCTTGGTACCAGAGGTATAAAAGATATGCTTGTTTTTCCTCAGAGTCTTTGCAGTAGCCTCAGACTGTACATGGACACAGAGACTGCCACCCATGCTGCAGGAACTCACATGGCATTGTATACAGAAACGTGGAAACAAACACTTGCACTGTGACAAGTTCTCTTATAAAAGCTCATGCCAAGTGCTATGGGAGCATAACTGGTAGGGTTTTGAAGAACAGAATGGGCACAATCCATGCTATGGGTAGTCTGGGAAAGTTCAGTGAAAGAGAGGACATCAGGATGCTGAAATGGAAATGAATGACAGAGTGCAGGGAGGGATGGAGCAATCCACCAAATGGTTTTGTGGGAGAGCAGATGGAGCCTGGGCCTGTTTCTTTGGCCAGAGCGACCACTGTAGCAGATCCAGTACATTTGTTCTTCATCAAATCCAGTCTCAAGGAATGGCTATGGCTTTCCAATACATGTGCATGTGTAAATCCATCTAAATGAATCTGGTGGTAAGAACCATTCACTTGAAGATACTCTGAGATTTTTAGAGAACTGTCCTTGAAATATGGGAGGGTCTAACAGAATGCTCAGAGGAGGGGAATAATTTTTGTTTTAGCTTTTAAGGAGAATCTCTCTGTTTCCTTCAATACACTTCATCATGTCTGCTAGAGACTAAGAAAGGCCCATTTAAAATCTTGCCAGGTGTGTGGGTATGGCCTGAGGGGTGTGGGGGTTGTCTCAGTGTTACTGAGAGCCTGCCCAAGGACGCAGCTAGCAGGAATACACTGTACTACAACAGTCTGATTTATTGTAAATTTGCTTTTTTAGATAGGGGCATCTTATGATTATGAATATTAAACTTCTTTGTAGGTAACACATAGGACCTTTTTCTCCCTTGGCATTTGAAATTCCATCTCTAAAGGTTTCTTCCTCCTATGAATAGTTCTGAACATGTAAATAAAACTGGAGCAAGTCTGATCAGTTGTATTTAGAGAGAATATCAGAGGCACTTGCCAGAGCTATCTGTCACTGGAGGGCTGTTAGGATAGGCATCAATCAAGCTATCACTGGGCAGCCTAAGACAGGCCCTGTAGGCTGCTTATATGCCCAGAGTTCATTGCACTGTGAAGTGGGATACAAGTATGGATGACTCAGCCCTTTTTTAGCTAAGTTCAGATGTTCTGTTATAAATATTCAGAGTTAGACCAAGCTAGTCCAAATACCATTCTGTTTACCTGACCTAATTACACAGCAATTTTTTTTTAAACAAGAAACTGAATTCATAGCTTTTTTACACTCTATAATTATTGTACCTGAGAACTGGAATGAGGGGTTCTAGTTCTCAGTTACTTTATTTTGTTGAGGAGCCAGGTACCACTGGGGTCAAAGCACAGGCTTTGGAGGCCTACAGATCTGAGTTCTGATTGTCAGGTCTTAACTTTATGAAGTACACAAGCTTTTAACATCTTAGTTATTTTTTCCTTTCTAGAAAAGAAATAATACCACTTACCCCAAGATTGCTCCAAGGATTACATGAGGTGGCCATGTGGAGGGCAAGATGCTGTTACCATCTGTGTGGGTATTATCATTAGCCTACATAAGTTAATGACCTTGTTTGTGTTTAGAAAACAGGTTCAGATCCAATGTAGAGCAAGTGGCCTGTGCCTCCAGCCAACACTGGTCACTCTGCTGTGTGCCCTGGAATATGTCCTGTATTTATATGCTGCACCATCTATAGTCATGCTCTTTAATTGTACTGAAAGCACACCAAGGACATGAGCTGTATTCTTTTCCATTTTATATAGTGGAACACACAGGGGAAAAGAACAAACTTTTAAAAAAACACAAGATCTGCCATGATTTTAAAGCTAGGCTTTACCCTGTCCCTGTGAGATCTTAATTTCTCTATATTTCAGTTTCTTCATCTGTAGAATGGGTATAACAATACAGACTCAGGTATGGGATGATTAGTAGGAGTGAAAAATCTATGGAGGTGCTTCACACAGTGGTGGGCACACAGCCAGCACTCCCTCCATGGAATTATTGCTCTTTCTGGCAGTAGCCTTATCATTGGGATGAGTGCTGTGAGGAAACTGAGGTCACTGTCCTCTTTCATTTGATCTGGGAAAGAACCTGGCTCCTGGGAGTGTATCATCACTCTGTCTCCAGGACCTCCACAAAGTTATGATCTGTAATCAGGTGGTCGTTTGTGAGTTCTTCACTTCATGTCCTCCTACTGCTCCACAAGGGGGCCTGGCTGCTCTGCTAGGCAGGAATCCCATCAGCTTGCTTTTTCTTCTTTGATCCTAGCTCTTGACTCAGGTACATGCTAATTGCTCAATAAATATTTGCTGAATGAACAAATACAGAGGTATTGCATATTCTTTAAAAACTGTGAAAAATATATACACACACATATATACATGAATATATATGTACATATTCATTCCAGAGAGAGAGAAAGGAAGTGGGGGAGAGAGAGAGATAGAAAAACACCGATATGAGAGAATCATCAATTGGTTGCTTCCCACACACATTCCAACTGTGGACTGACCCTATAACCTAGGCATGTACCCTGACCTACAATCATACTGTGACCCTTGGTGTATGGGACGGCACTCCAACCAACTGAGCCACGTTGGCCAGGTGAGATCACATATTCTTACTGCTTTTCTGGACCATCGCCTTCTGGCATGATTGAAAGAGTGATACCAGGTACAGCCAAGAGGGGGGCCCCAAAAAGGATTTGGAATGGGGTCCAGAACTCAAGGTGTCTAGGAAATATTAGAAAGACATATAAGATGTCCTCACCCCTTCCCCCACAGGTGTGAGTTGGGGGAAGGGACACATGGAGCAGGAACATGCAGGGCTGTTTTGTACAGCCACAGCTTTGCAGCTAATCCATGGCATGGTCATTTAACATATCTATAGCCTTTGGCTGGTCGCTTAGATATGTCAAATAGCTGTGGCCACACTCTGAGCCAGGGGAATGGAAGGAAATTCCCCCTAAGATGTAACTAGGAGGCAGGTTCCCCGAGTTACAGCACCTGCATGGGAGCTTGGAGAAGATTGGCTCCATGACATGGGGCCACACCTGCCCATGCTCACAATGGCAGCCCAGTAAACTTGGAATAATACAGGAATGCTGGCAGGTGTAACTGATTGTAGGAGGAGTTGGAAATGGGGGTACAGAGGAAGATTGGCATGAGGATTAAAACCCAGACACAGCAGCCGTTAGAAGAGAGGACCACATGGCTGTAGCAGTGCAGGGATAATCATGCGGCTGTGACAATAGGATGGAGAGCCATGTGCTTCTGGCAGAGTGGTGACCCCCGCAGCTTTAGTAGGGGAAAACACCATGTGGCTTTAGCAGAGAATCACCACTCAGCTTTGGCAGAGTGGCGACTCCCCACCTCCTTGCAGCTTTAGTGGTGAGATCCACACGGTTTTGCCAGAGTGCAGACCCCTGCAGCTTTGGTAGAAGAGGACCACGAAGCTTTGGGGTGCTCCCTTTGACCTTGTGGCTTGGGAAGCAGGAGAGACTTTGCCTGGAAGAAGGGTGAATGAACTCTTGCCAGTAGGCCATGAGAAGGTGCCACATGGCTTTGGATTAATTGGAGATCCTGCCTGGACTGTGACGCAGCTGATGGTACCAGGAGCCTGAAACACAGTCGTTTGCTTCTTTTCCAAAGTTACACGATACTCTGAATTAGGATAGGGGTAAAAGGAAGCACTGTGGGCGTCTGAGGGTATGCTGAAGGACTTTGATATTTTATTGAAGACGTTAAGTCACTACTTTAAGTCTGTATAGCATTAAATAAACATTTCCTTTCCTTTTCACAAATCTCTGGCATTGAGAGATGTCTTTCCTATAAGGAGACAGACAATCAAGCCCAGTAGGGGGTCCTTTTGGTTATAGTATATCACCCTTGGCCCCATGTGTTCTGTAACAGTTTTTGGCATCCCTGGCTGGGCCAATAATTGTGTACCCCCCAACCCCCTCTTTGTTCTGTAACAAGAGTATAGGCTCCAGATGTAGCCTTGGGTTCAAATCACATGCACTGGCTGACTAGCCTTGGCTACACTGCTGACCCTCATGCCTGGAGGCTTCAGGCCTGAGGTATGGCACTCAAGACAACACCTGTCTCACAGAGCAGTTCTGAACATCCAGGGAAGTAGTGGAGGACACAATTTACAATCTTCCTTTCTTATTAAGACATTTTTTTTTGGGAATTTAACTACTGTGCTATAGTTTTCTTAATCACTTGATCATGATTTTAATACTTTTTTCAAAGAGAAATTTTTCTTTTCATTGGCTATATCTGTATAAACATATATACTGGACATAAATGCACTAAAGTTAAATCTGGTTTTTGAAAACTTATAAAAACTAGATTATGCCAGCTTACCAAGTTGTCGTTGTATTTCAGCCTTTAGAAGTTGACTGCTTTGGTTTAGTAAAGACAGGACTGTGTTCTCACTGTCCTCATTGTCTTAACATTTAGGGTGGCTATCTCACAGACCAGCTATGCTGCTGGCCAGCTTGTCTGTCTCACTTTTATTCTTTCTTTGCCATTTATTTGTCAGACTAAATCTTCATGCACCTTGCTTTGATTCTTAGAGACAGAACTGGATGAGAACACTTTACCCAAGAATAGGTATCAATTTAAAAATCTTCTCAAAAGCCAGTTCCTTTCAGGAAGTACCCTCTTTTAATCCCAGGATCTCAGAAAGGTCACCCCAAAACACTTGCCATTACTTGGGTCTCCACTTCCACCTTGTTAAAAACAGGGTTTTATTCCATCCCACTTCTTGTCAATGTAGATGTCACCTGACACTGGAACCCAGGGCACTGGGCACCCAGAGCCCTTGTGCAGCAGAAAGATGAGGAGGCCCACCTCTGAGCAGGCAGTCTTATGTCCACTCAATCCCTCTATCTACAAAATGAAGATAATTGCCTGCACTCAACTCACAGAGCAAAGCAGCAGAGATGGTATGTAAAAAAAAAATTGTTCTGACCTTTCTACTGGTGAAAACAATGAGTGTGTACCCGCAAAGCAGATTTTCGATGCTTTCACAGTCCGAGCAGACGCGTGAAGTCCAGGCCAGTCGCCAGGCCTTCTTTACCCATAACACCGCCCCCACACACCCACCTAGGACTTGACCTCTTTTTGCTTATTCAGTTATGCCTCAGGACTCACCGCTCATAAGGCCCCACCACCTCAAAGGCCCTGTTGCTAAGCTCACCAGTGCACCACAGTGCACCTGCGCACCACGTTGAGCCAGGGCTGCCTTTGGTAGGTTAGGGTTTGGCTACTTCTCGCCCGACTTCCCTCTGCCCCAGTTCCCCTGGTGCATCCTCTACAAATTCCCCCAGTCTCCACCCTCCCACCCCAGACCTCCCACCTCCCTACTCCCGCCCTCCTTCCCAGCCAAGTCTCCACCTGCCACCCAGCATTCCTGCTGACGAATCCCCCGCAACTCCTGTCCCCGCCCCTCCCCCTTGCATTACTGGCACCAGTGCTGGGCGAGTCTTGCATTTTGATTATTCGTGTTAACAGTTAATTTAGCACTGTTGCCACGTGTACTGAAGTTGCCTACACTTTCTCCTTCCTCCCGCAACATGGCACTTTTATGAGATCCTTTCAAAGTGGCTCCCAGGCCCTCTCCTGCCTCCATGGTCTCCACTTCTCTGTGCACAGACTCCTTTCTGTTGCCCTCTATCCTCTCTACCCAGGGCACCCACTCTCACAGGCCATATCACAGCTGCAATCTTAAGACATTTGCAGGAAAGGAGCTGTTTCTGGCCATTTTGTCATTCCCCACCGCACCCGGTCAGACCTAATGGAAATTTATAGAGTCGGTTATAGTGCATGCCTTGGCACTTTTCTGTCCACTGTGAGCGCCTGGGACTTAGAAAATTTGTGGTGTCAGAGCAGACACTGGCAGCTATCGGAAAGTACTCAGCAGACATTTTTTTCACAATAATTTTAATAAAATGCTGAAACACAGACAGAATATTTCTGATTCTTTTTTTTAATTTTATTTTAATGATTGTTCAAGAACAGTTTTCTCCCCTTTACTCCCAATC
This sequence comes from Tonatia bakeri, assembly GCA_004024845.1. NCBI lineage: Eukaryota > Metazoa > Chordata > Mammalia > Chiroptera > Phyllostomidae > Tonatia > Tonatia bakeri. The sequence continues at coordinate 1,350 of PVIA01009486.1, read as the reverse complement.
AAGCCCACCCACACCCCCTCCCAACTTCCCTCCCATTACCACCCTCCCCTTAGTTTTTATCCATGTGTCTTTTAACTTTGTTCTGTAAACCCTTCCCTTTTCCCCCTGAAACTCCCTCTTCTCTCTCCTCTGATCACTTCCTGCCTGTCCTCTAATGCAGTGTCTTTGACTATATTTTGCTTGTTTCTTTGTTTTGTTGTTTAGGTTCCTGTTAAAGGTGAAATCATATGGTATTTATCTTTCACTGCCTGGCTTATTTCACTTAACATAATGCTTTCCAGTTGCATCCATGATGTTGCAAAGGGTAGGAGCTCCTTTTTTCTGCTGCATAGAATTCCATTGTGTAAATGTACCATAGTTTTTTGATCCATTCATTTACTGATGGGCATTTAGGTTGCTTCAAGGACTTAGCTGTTGTAAATTGTGCTGCTATGAACACTGGGGTGCAAAGGTTCTTTAGTATTGGTGTTTTAGGATTCTTAGGATTTAGTCCCAGCAGTAGAATTGCTGGGTTGAATGGCAGATCCATTTTTTGGTTTCTGAGGAAGTTCCATACTGTTTTCCACAGTGGTTGTACCAGTCTGCAGTCCCACCAACAGTGCACTAGTGTCCCCTTTTCTCCACAACCTCTCCAACACTTGTTGTTTGTTGTTTTGCTTATGATGGCCTTTCTGACTGGTGTGAAGTGGTACCTCATTGTGGTTTTAATCTGCATCTCTCTGATAGCTAGCAATATTGAACATCGTTTCATGTGATTTTGGATCTTCTGTATGTCCTCCTTGGAGAAGTGTCTGTTCAAGTCCTTTGCCCACTTTTTAATTGGGTTGCTTGTCTTCTTAGAGTGTAATCGTGTAAGTTCTTTACATATTTTGGAGATTAAGCCCTTGTCTGAGGTATCAATGGGAAATATGTTTTCCCATACAGTTGATTCTCTTTTTATTTAGGTACTATTTTCTTTATCTGTGCACAAGCTTTTTATTTTGATGAGGTCCGATTTGTTTATTCTTTCCTTTATGACTCTTGCTCTAGGGGACATATCTGTAAAAAAGTTTTTGTGCGATATATCTGAGATTTTCCTACCTATGTTCTCCTCTATTACTTTAATGGTGTCATGGTTTATATTTAAGTCTTTTATCCATCTTGAGTTTATTTTCGTATAAGGTGTAAGTTGGTGTTCTAGTTTCATTTTTTTGCATGTTGCTGTCCAGTTCTCCCAGCACCATTTGTTGAAGAGGCTATTTTTACTCCATTTTATGTCGCTGCCTCCTTTATCAAATATCAATTGACTGTAGAGACTTGGGTTTATTTCTGGGCTCTCTGTTCTGTTCCATTGGTCCATGTGCCTGTTCT